>JAUZSV010374696.1:0-11277 GCA_034780495.1 Parotocinclus cesarpintoi | reverse complement strand
TAAAAGAAGCTTGCAGCTGCCAGGGAGTAGATACTGGCAAGAGCTTCATAGACACATGACCTGGGTCTATGCAAGAGAAAGAGGATGAGAAATGAGGAGGTGTGGCTTCCTCCAGAAGCTGTATCATGCAGTCATAAGGCTTGAGGAGGTAGTTCAGTTTCCCTTTGCTCCTTAAACAACTTGGCAAGCTCACCATAGTTGGACAGTACATTAATGGGCAGGATGAAGAGGATGCTGGTGTATAAAATAGTGCATAATTGAAGACGGGATTGTGTGATGCAATGGGCTAAGTAGATGTTAGACCCCAGCCACAAAAGGGTTAAAGACAACAATTCCATTGGGGGATGCCGCTTTTTGGCCAGGTCAATGATGAGGGACTTGAGGATTATATCACCAGCTACCAATGTTTCAATCTTTTATAAGAGAGCTTTGTTGCTGAAGTAAACAAAGACAAGCTATTAAAGCAAAAGATCAGTATGCATTCACAGTCTTTTCAACCATGCAACACTACACAGAGTGAGTTATCTGAAAAAGGCATGGAGCTAATCAGGAAAAGTGGTCATGGTAAGTGTGTTCTAAAAGGGTAAGGGGCTCATAAAGCTCTGATTCTGTGAAAGTCATTCTATTTTACTGGATTTCAAATAACTTATAAGCACACAAGGCAACAAAAATGCAAACCAGCACTATTAAACATGCACCAAAAGTGTTTCCATACACCACTGTCACACAATTGAGACATAATTCTGGGACATAGAATGGGCTGACAAATAGAGTGCGGGCAGAGTGCGAGATTGGCTTATGAGAAATGGAGTTGGCTAGGAGAAGCTGAGGTTAGGGGCTAGTATATATGTATGGATATGCCAGCAGTATTCACAGCGGACACACAGGGTGGAGGACTTAATTGAATCCAGTTTCCTGTTGGCTATGAAACCCTCTCCCTCTCTCACACTCGCTCGTTTTTTTCCTGTCATATCCATATATGCAACACAGTATCGTTACCCTGAAAACAAATAATGATCAAAACCAAATTAAGTGTAACTTTTAGAGATAATTTTTATAGTTGTAATAATATTTTTTCAACCTACTACACTGTATAGATTAAAATGCAGCACAGAGCAGTGAAAATGCTTCTCTATGCTTGGATCCGGCAAAACTCAATCCAGTCCAGAAACACAGGCAAACAACACATAGCAAATGAGCTGATTAGTTCCATTCTGAAACCCAGAGGATGCAGCACAGCTGCAAGACAGCCCTACTACAATTCCTAAACAGAAACAGAGGATTCATGAGGCTATTAAAACAGATTATGTACTAAGCACTTTCCATAAACAAAACTTGGTATGATTCCTTAGATTAAATGGGGAAAACACTGGACAATCTTATACATCTTGGTAATTAATCTTTGTTTAGCACATACCAGACTCTTTATTTAGAAAGTAACTCAATGCGCTGTGAGTACCAAAGTATGCTCTTAAAAGTGCCACGAATATACATTTGTTTTCCTATTTGTTTTCCTATGACTCACTCTCAGCTATCCTCTCTTCTACAATGACTGAGCTGAAAAGGAAGTGATAGGAAATTTAAAAGCATGGCCTGATTGTCCTAGAAATCTATTACTTCTTTTCACTACTGCTGCCACCTTTGCCAAATAAAAATCACAACAATAAAAAATATGAAGCTTGGTGGAGTTGATTTCTTTGACCTAATGCTCCAAAAGATAAAACACTGTAAACACACAGTGTATTTCAAAACAGATAACTTTAACTCTTGAACTCTTTAAAACACCCAGTGTCATATTTCTGACACTTTTGCATCTGACTTACTAATAAACTTTAAAATACACTGCTTATAATGAAATATCCCCTAATTTCAGTCAGAAAAACTACTGCTTATGTATGCAACAGGATAAAATTCAGCAAAAGGAATATTTTCAAATTCACGATGATAGGAAGTTCATCCTCTATGAGTTCCACTGAGCCACTACTCCCAGGTTATAAATCATCAATAGTATGCCGTTAGAAACCATAAACATTCATCACACTGACATAAACATTTTGTTTTTGAGGTCTGTGGTCAATATATCTCAAAAGGGGTAGTATGGGGAGGTTTTAAATTCACTGAACCTAAAGAGGGCTAATTGGATGAGCATTGGATTAGGAAAAAAAGAAAGGAGTTTCATATTCAGATCTTATCTTGTTCATTGAATTATAGATAGGTTACAATACTGACAATAATTTCACGGCATAATATTACACTGATGTAAGCATTACTCTTCACTTCATTTAGTTGCCTCTCTGAGATAGTGGGTTAGCAAATGTAGACCCAGATTAAACTTTGTGACGAAACAGGAAGTATGTTCACAAAACATAAAAAATTGATGCCATTATTCATGGACTATGGTGGCCCTGCGGTTAAGGTACTGGACCTTTGCCAAGGTGCCATTGTTGTGTCCTTAAACAAGACCCTGCAAGACTCAGTTGCAGTTGTTTGGATTGTAAGATTGCATGGCTTATACGTCACCCTGGATTAGTGCATCTGCTAAATGACGTAAAGGTAAAGTGTAAATGTATTACTGTGCTCATTTATGGCCATGGGCATGTCTAGACTCATTTTGAGGGTGCTCAAGCATAAAAATAGTAAAACGTCATTTTGTTGTTATAGTTTTATTATGTTAAAAACCAAAGGACGCTTATGATTTAAACATAGTTTAACATCGGAAATACAATCCCAGTCCTACTCGCTGTGCAAATGATATGATATGATATGATATGATATGATATGATATGATATGATATGATATGATATGATATGATATGATATGATATGATGGCTTTTTGGCTCATAAGCACAGCATTAAAAGAGTTTTCTCGGATTTGTTGGTGTTTGAAAGTTCATTACATAAACGGGGTGGGAGTGTCTCCTTTCTAAAGCTCTGATGAAGTGACAAAAAGGGTAGAAAAGAAATTAACAATACTCCTTTAGAAAGCCATATGTTGGCTTATATACGTAGTATATAATATCTATACACATATAATTCCTGCATGAATTATTCATGGGAAGTAATGGAATTGTCTATTTTCTGTCAAATTGAAAAAAAAACACACACATTTTATAAAGGCCTTTTCATAATTTACAATCCAAACTAGAAAGAATATTTAAGTCTCTTTTCTAAAATCATCAAGTGTTCCAATCAATAAGATTAGACTCTTCGAGTGGGTTTCAGAAGTGTTCAGTCCTATAATATGTATATTGTTCCTGAACAAAGATCTGTTCCTGTGAACCATGTACTGATCACAACTAATTTTAAAAGACCTTAGATGCCTGAAGCTGAAAAGACACCATAAACCATTTCTACAGTGTTCATCAGTCCCCACTATAATTAACCATCTACAAACAGATCAAGATTTGCTCTTTTCTTACTTGACCTAGAAGTGGGTAATCACACCAATAACAAAACATGAAACAAAGCAATAGTTAATTGTACTAGTATCAGGACAAACATTAAATAAAATAGTGCTCATGTAAAATACAATTAAAAACAAATCAAATTGAAAAACAATTATATGTCTTAGTTCCATACCACTCCAGGTATAATACATAAAGGGCAGGCAAATAAATCTAACTTTATATTTGGAACAATGTTAAAATTATATATTTGAAGGAGTTTAATCATTGAACCAACGCAAAGATGCTGTTGGATACACTGAAGACGACTGTTTATGAAAGAAATACCATTCCACAAGTGAGATCATTGCACTTGTTTGTTTGTTAGTTTAGACAGATTGTGTTCATCTGTTATTGTGACTTGGAAGGAGATTAGACAATGTTTTACGAGTAATTAAAGTAGAAATCAAGGTAGTTCCGCAGCATTCACAAACTTTCCTTGCAATAGTCACACTATAAGCATTGAAACTAACTTCTTAGCATATGATTGAAACCATTTGTGAAATAAATCGAGGGTCAAGCATTGATCTTTTCTTGGCAGAACAGAGCGTGTGTTTAAATCCTCAGTCTTGCTTGATCTCAGGATGAAAACAGAGAAATGAGCAATTTACAGTCTTGCGGTTGCACAGCCTTAGCCAAAATACCTTTAACATTGCACAGTGAGCTTCTCTTTCCCATCCTAATCATTAATATGAGAAATGACTAAGAGCATTACAACATGGCACGAACACAGACACTAAAATTCAACAGTCACATGGTGAGTTCAATTTTTGTTTGCTTTTCATATGGCAAAGATGCATGTTTGTTGTTTATGTTGGGCAATAACCACAATGATAACCATAGCCCTTTAGAACTGACTGAAAAAGGAATTTAGGTGCTCCTTGTCACGGACACCTACAAAGCATGCATGATGAAGGCAGATGATATATATGGCACATATGTGTGAATCCTTGCTAAAGGTTCAAAAGGGGAAATGGTAGCCAGGTAGGCTGAGAACTGAAAGTAACACAAAAGAAGCAAACTGCTAGCTACATGTCTGAACAATTGATGAGAAATTATTTACAATTACAAGGGTTAGAACTGTCATTTTTCAAATACGATTTGGTTTTTCAGATTGGATGTGGTCAAAAATAGCATATAAATGAAAAAATAATGTCTAACTGAGATAAATGCAGTATAAATGAGGAACCATTTATCCCAACCTCACAAATCATTATCATGTCCAACTGAGAGGTCCCATGCCTTATTGTTCAGATATGGACACATGGGCTGCGTAATTCTAGTCCACACAGGTGAGGTTAATGGGGTGGGTCTTGCTACAGAATGGAGCCAGATGGACTGAGATTAGTTCTCATCGAAGAAATGGCCTACCCTGCTCCCACGTTGTTTGCAATGGTCATCGATTTTGCTTGTACGGAGTGAAAGCCTTGCTAATATCTTATTTCAGCTGTGTCTGAGGTTCAGCCATGACACCTGTTTCTGGACCAAAGCAACTAACCCTGTGAAAGTCCTGCTTGAATCCTTCCTGCTTCCTTCACGTCAATGAATTCATACAAATTGCAGTTCATAGCATGAGTGGCATGCACGTAAAGGAAGCATCCTTTGTTTATTCATGGTTTAGTTATGGTTCACAAGAAAAAGTGCATTGTTTGTGTAAATTATGACCACCTAGATTTAAATATGGACTCTTAAGCTGATTCCACAATCCTGGTGTGCAGGGCAGGAAACATGGTCAGCGAGGAAACTGCCCTGACAATTCACACACTTTATGGGCAGAAACCCCAGTCAGCAAATTCTATTTCAATATCCACACTCATCACTCTCTGTTTCCCATTATTAAACCTCGACACCTCTTTTCCTTTAGGGTTCATTGCCATGCATGTGGAATACATACAGCTGCAGTGTCAAGTTAGAGCTTCCTAGGTATGTACAAATCAAAGTTGGGATAAAAGCTACATTTAAAAAATATGGAAAAAGTAGTAAAACATCCCAGCTAAATGTACTTACACTGTACGTACACTAGCAAGCATTAGAATCTTAGAACATCTTAGAATGTTCAATTTTGACAAAAGACATCTTTTAACATTACTTCTCAAAGAAAGCCCCTGGGTCTAAGATGATGGTTCGTCCTAATTCCATGTATAAAAAGAGAAAGGGGCTTTAGAAGAGTTCCATGGGAACAGAAAGGACGAAGACAAGTGGTGCACCACTAACAATTCTGTGGCCAAGACTTTATGGTCAATTAATTTCTTCTCATTTAAATTTTCCTCCCTCTGAAAAACCCCAGCTCAAGTGGCACGAAACATACTAAAAACACAGAGCTCATACTGTATGACAACTACAGCTATGTGTGCATAGTTCCTTATATACCAAACAAAACTGATTTCCTTTCTGATCCTTTAACTGATTTGTTGCCTCCTGTAATTTACTTTTAAGCATTTAGCAGAAATGCTTATGCAGAGCAAAGTCATACAATGTTACAACCCAAGCAACTGTGGGTTAAAGTCCTTAGAAAATGAACCAACAGTGGCAGCTTGGTAGAGATGGCATTTGAACCCTGGACCTTAAGGCCCATTGCCCATTACCTTAACCACTGTGTTGCCAGAGCCCAGTTATGTAACACCCAACCTCCCTCTGCAGGTCATTTGGTCGTACTGCAAAAAAAACTACAAAAAAAGGCATTCTAAGGTAAATTTCCAAATACTCCCAAGACAAATAAGCTACTCCTAAAATTCATGTGCAAAAAACAAATGCATATATTTGGCACGAGTCACACAAATAAATTAACCCTGCCCATTTAAAGTGCCTGAAATTATTCCATAGTCTACTGTCTACTAAAGGTGAAAATATAGTGAAAATGGTCATCTTATACAGTTAAAGTTTTCTTTGAGTTATTATCTTGTAAAAGATATTTAGAATGTTGCTTTGCCCAAAACTAAGCCAAAGACCCATATCCCAAGCAGTTCCACCAGCCCAACAGTTTGAAAACATTTTCACTAGTATACAGCTTGCACACTTAAAATAAACTATGTTTTAAATGTTTTGATGTGAAAAGTTCTTATTGTCTAGTTTGAAAGAACTGATCGGGTAAAGTTGTTACAACCATAAATAAAAATATATCAAGATTGACATTTCATGATTATTAAATGCAGATGGCATATGATATTATCTTTACCATCTTAAAAGGTTGTAGCACACCCAAATAAAACCATCCTTCCTTTTGAGATTATAGGTTAGATTATTTTTCATAAGCAGTTTGAGGACCTGCTGAAGTGCAGTCATGGCTGTACTAATCTAGAGCCTCGAGTGAGGAAGATTACTCTGTGTGCCCAAACTTGTAAAACTTCTTTTATTTGGAAAAACCTACACACCTTTCTCCTATTGGTTTCCAAATAGCATAGCATAGCAAGTCCTATAAGAAAAAATACCGGGCAAAAAAACAGTGTGTTCAGGTAAGTAGCTTATGCCTCGCCTTTAATAATCGGCACTTTATTTACCATTTATTTACACAAAAGCCCAATGTCAAGACTTCCACAACTAGCTGAGCACAGACTGAAAGAAGTGAATGCCCTGACCCCCCTCCATATATGCCCACACACCCTGGAGTGTTGTAATAAATGTGCTCTGTAAATCTTCCTCCTTCTTTCTCCCCTCCTCCTAACATTTAAGTAAACAACTTCTTTTTTTTTGTCCCCTTCACTGCTTATTTCTTTCGTCCAAGGCTAATCAGCCAGAGAATGACAGTGCCCATTGCATGGCAAGCAGCTGCCCAGTCATTGAACAGGACCAAGAAAACCAGGCCACAAAAGATTTGGATAAGGTTACACTGGAGACACAAAAAGAGAGGATTTTATAGTTCTTGCTGCTATCTAAAAGCAGAGAGGATATCAAAATTCGGTGAGGTCATTTTGGATTTGAATTTCTTCCGCAGGCGCAAAAACATCCTCAAAGAGTAATCCGCTTAAGCAGCCTGTTCTTTGTTTAACCACCAGTAGTTGCAGTCATATGAACTTATTCAGCATACCGACTGATCATATATAATAACCTTGATGTAGTAATCTAGATAGAAACACTTTAGAAAAACTGAAGAATTCATTAGGGTTCTCTGGATAGTGTAATGCAACATAGCAATTTAGGACATTTTCATTCCTAAGATCCAAGCCATACTGCATTCCATTTAATGAAGGGTTAAATTGTGCTTCACTACAGCACCGGAAAGTCCCAGCTGTGACGTTTCAGGCTAACAATTAGCCTAAGCATTGGCTACATTAATTACAAAGCAGATATCTAACTGAAGCCCAAGGACACAGCTGAATCTGCTCTGAAAACAAGTTTACGCCAGCCAGCTGTGGAGTTACTTAAATAACTTTTCTATTGTTATTTTTGTAATCATTCAGACGACCATGTTGAGGAATGCAGGCTGTCTTGGAAGAAATGTTTTTGTGATTTGCAACTGTAAAAATCCAAGAAAAGGAAATATTTTTAAAATTTGTTTAAATATTCAATAAGAAAACATACAAACAAACACTGGACTGATTGTAATACTATACATCACTATTAGGAAATTTTAAGTTTAAATGATAGGAAATGCTTTTATTTAATTAAAATTACACGAGAGCAGATATTGTCAAATCTATCTTTGCTAATATAATAACAATAATAATAATGAATCTGGTTGTAGTCCGAAAAGTTAATATGCACACTCGATTCAGTCAGAGTGAGAATGCCACTGCTCATTAAGCCCCACAAACTGGTTTATATGTTTATAAGAACTAAATATGACAACCTTTAACACAACACTAATCCTACTCAGGTGCTCATTGAAAAAACACTAGCGCAACCTGTTGCTTGCTGAAGATCACAGACAGTATGACTATGAACATGAGATACAGGTTTACAGCACAGTAGGCATCAAATACAGGTTTGCTTAGTGAATAAATAACAACCAAATATGTTGTAGTTCTGTAAATCAATAAGCAGATTTGATTCAGGTCCTCAACAAGAATGGCAATGTTATCTGGTGCTCTCTGAATTCACAAAAGCGAAAAAACTCAACACCACCCCAAATACAAATAGAAAAGCAGAAGTTTTAGAACCTATGTTTGCTCAGATAACGAATAATGAAACACAGTTTTGTGCCTTATTAATCACTTGCACGTCTGGGCATGCATGCAAGAAAGTTCTAAGACAGGACTAGTGATTAGTGATACTTTCAAGCTGTTGCATGTATGCACAAGAGCATGAAGTAAGCACTGAAACATAGGCCTGTGCCCTAAAACCTTTGTGAAAGAGGAAGGGAAAATGTACTTTCTGCTTTTATGGTGACGCCCACTTGACGCACCCGAAGCTCCTCCTGCGTGATTTTATAAAAGGCAAAGCACGGAGGTTTAAGCTGGGTAGAGGGGGTTCTCTGTTAGGGCAAGGGAAAAGTTTGCACGCCACCAAGCCAGTCGCAAAAAAATAACAAGAAACCTTTATTTATTATTTTCTAAAAAAAAAAAAATGACCACAGCTGTGGTGCCGCCTCTCTTTGACTACAGCGAAGTTATCAACAACAAGGTATGGAACGGAAAAGTTTTGCTGTTAGTTGATTCAGGGGAATGCATGTTATTGTGTTTTGGCGCGCATATTATGAATTAACAGTTGGCCTTGTTGTAAGATTGATGAAACTTTTAATAGCTTGTTATAGGTTTTTTAGGATAAAGTAAATAGTGTTTTTGAGTTGAATTACTGCAGAAGCAGACCGAGATTTGTGTTTCTCTGATTACTAGAGGCCCAGCTAAGCTTCACACTGTCTGCAGCCTGTTTAAAGTTCATACCCTGCTTTTTGGCTACTAATCTATATTAGATTAGAAATACATTTTCGGCCACACCGATTTTCACTCGATGTAAACCAGTAGAACTTGTACCAAGCTTGAGTGGACTTGTTCCTGCGCCGCTGGCAATGAAACCTTTCTGTTTGTCGTCCTCCCTCACGGCTTCCATTTCACAACACAGATTCAGTACTTTCACAACATAAATACTGGTTAGAAGTTTAAACAGAAAGACACTTATTTTTACGGTAGTCGTGTCTCTTGCTAAGGCGTAGCTAACTATCTGCTAACTCTTAACTTCGAGCTGGGTTCTGGATCATAACTCGTATAACTTAACATTATGTGTATCTATTTTGTCAAATCAATGTCACCTCTGATTTTTAAGCGTCTAGACACACTAATAAAACGGTTTTTAATAACCGCTTCAATTAATTTGCATGTCTGTTTCCAAGTAGACTTTTGGCTGCCAGCAGCGTGTCTGTTTTTTTAGACACAGTTTCAGTTATCAGCTTTGTCTGTTTTACATACCATTGCTGACTTCCCCAGGTCATAGTTTACATTCTTGCTGCTTTGGTTTTATGTGAACCATGATGAATCGATTTGAACACAGTATAGAGTGTCATATGGATGGTCTACATACCCCTGGTAGATGTTCATGATTACTGTTTATCAATCTCAACCTATTTAATTTACCCATCTTGTTTTTGTTTTTTTTTGTTGTTGCTGTCACAATTCCGTTATGCAAAAATAAATTTCTTTGGTTGTTTCTTTATATTGTTGTTTCACGTGTATGCACTTTTTTTTGTTTATTCACACCCTTTCAATGCTTTCTTTCACTTGCAGAACAACAAAATGCTGAATTATAATAACATACTTGGTGCTCCACACACTATGCCTGTGCCTTGTAATGGAGCAAATCTGCCCATCTCCAACCCCACTGGGAGCCTGCTGGACAGGAAGGCTGTGGGGACGCCCTCCATTGGTGGGCTTTACCAACGACGGCACTCTGTCACTTTGCCCAGTGGTAAGCTCAACCAGAACCAGTTCCTAAGCAATGGGAAGATGGATACAGTGCTGCTAAGCTCAGGTCTGGGCAGCAGCAACAACAAAGAGAACCGCCTCCGAGATAGATCCTTCTCAGAGACTGGGGACCGGCTGATGCAGAAGTGCACTGGGTCTGGTGGGACTGGAGGCAGCCAAGTGAACTCAAGCCGCTACAAAACCGAGCTGTGCAGACCCTTTGAGGAAAACGGTGCCTGCAAATATGGTGACAAGTGTCAGTTTGCCCATGGCATCCATGAGCTGCGCAGTCTCAGCCGCCACCCCAAGTACAAGACAGAACTCTGTCGCACCTTTCACACCATTGGCTTCTGTCCTTATGGACCTCGGTGCCACTTCATCCACAATGCTGAAGAACGCCGTGGACCTCCACCCACCCCATCCCCACTCTCCACTTCCAACAAGCTGGATAGGCCACGGCTGCAGCACAGCTACAGTTTTGCTGGGTTTTCCAGCTCTGGGGGCCTGAGAGAGAGCCCCACCTCAGTAACGCCTCCACCCATGTTCTCCCCAGAAGAGCTGACAGAATGGCCCAGCAGCAATCCCTTTACATACTCCAGCCAGGAGTTGGCCAACCTCTTCGGGCCAAGCTTGGGCAATGGGTCTGGTGTTTAACCTGTTACACTTGCACCACCCTCTCCACCCACCACCCCTTACTACTTCAGGCCCATGTCAGAGTCTCCCCGTCTATTTGAGTCTCCGTCCAGCCAGCCAGACTCCCTGTCAGACCAGGAAGGCTACAAGAGCAGCAAAATGATAACTCACAAATCTGTGCTAATGGATCCAAACTCGTATAGCTTACTCTCTCACCACACGAGAGTGCTGTAAGGAAGTTAAAACCTCTCTGCAATTTTTCCATCAATCCTTCTTGTGAAAATTCAGTAATTCAGTACTTTGTGCCTACCACATGTATTACTGAAGTGCTGAAATACCTTAAGTATCGCCAGTAAATCAAGATTTC
>JAUZSV010374591.1:0-11277 GCA_034780495.1 Parotocinclus cesarpintoi | reverse complement strand
TTCCCCTTTTTTAGTTTTCATGCGTTAGAGAGCCTTTCGCTCCCTTTTCCCCATTTTAGTTTGGTTATATATTATTTTCCCATTCTTATTATACGGCGTGGGATATACTTATCCTGCATATTTGGGTCCAAATAAAAACACCTCCACTGATCGTAACACTGTAATATTAAAAATAATTGCCCTATGGGTAGTATGCTAAAATGTTAGTATTATATTATTCATTATTACTCATAGTTTTGAAATCTAATGAAAGCAAACAGCAAAAATGTCTTTATACAGTCATGTCTAAAAACTGTGTGTAGAGTTGTATGAATAAAGATTAAAACCTAACGCACCACAAGCATGACTAACTGCCAAAATTTGCTTTTCTTGCTTATAATTAGAGCTGTAATTATTTACTGGTAGTGAGTAATTAGAGTGAATGAGAATTACAATGTTTTATTATGGAATTTCTCGTATCTCTTTACAGTGTGATTTAACTGTAATGCTGTTTTTGTTGCAGGAACGTCACACCACTGGTTAAGTAACATTCATGTAGGGCTTTATCAGCATGTTATGTAATTCTCGGATTTTCCTAGCTTCGCCACACACGGGTGACCTAATAAGGTAATGATGATGCTATGCCAGGTGTGTTCGAACAAGAATGCATTACATGTATAGTCATTTGGCTTCTGCTTGGACTAAAAAATGTGTAATGAAATAAATGTCATCATAGTTAAGTATTTCTCTTCCATAAAACACTGGAATATTCAGGGCAGCATGGTGACACCATGTGGTTAGAATTGTTACCTCACTTCCAGACATCAATTCTCGGACTCTGTCTGTGCTGGCCATGCCTGTTTTGCTAAGTGAGTCCCTCTGTCCATGCATAAGTGGAGCTGGGTTTTGCCACATATTCCAAAGACATGCAGTAGGATTGCAGTCCACATGCCTGTGCCCACTTAGTGATAGTCTCAAGCCTAGATAAATGAGGACGGTCGCATCAGGATGGACATACAGCCTAAAACGTGCCAAATTCAATGCGCAAAACAGGATGCTTCACTGTGGCAGCCCATAACGGGATCAGCCTAAAGAAGGATAACATTACACTATAAAGTATAGTGTACTTTATAGTACTTCGGCCATATATATTCATTCATACATGGTTACCTTACTGCTTCAACCTCCCTGGTCGATTTTGAACTTAGATGCCAGTTTCTCCTGCGTTCCAGAGACATTAATTAACCTGACTGGCTTTTCTGAGGTGCCTTAATTGTGTGAATGTGTGTATCAGTGTGTGTGTGTGTGTGCGCGCGTGCGCCATTATATGGATTAGGGCCCTGTTTACTGTTGTTCCTGCCTTGCATCGATAAGAAAATGACCGAATGAATGAATTATACATCTTGTGATTGAGATTTTACAGTATTAAGTATATCATTATACTGCTATTTAATTTTTAGAAGTAAAAAAATGTTCATAAAGGTTTTGAGGGTGAAAACTGTTATTCAAAATGACAAATTATACCCCAAATAATTTATCTTCTAAAGAAGTATAAGATTCCACTATAAGGTATGACTTCAGCCATATATATATTCATACATATGTAAAATAAATTACAATAGCAATTACAAGAAAATAGAACACGATCGCCTGACAAGGACATGGACAGTTAATCTTTTGTAAACCACAAATTCCCTTGATGACGTGGGTGAAATGGTATTTACATTCATTTACATTCATGATCATCAACTTCAAAAGATTAATACTGTTTGTGCTGTTTGTGTGTTGGTGCTTTTGTTTTGTTCCATCAGATGTACACATTGTTGGTTGCCTGCTTACAGATATATAACACACACACACACACACACACACACACACACACACAAACTTGGGACAGAGGCAATTTAGAGGAAACAATGTATTAAAAATCTGACATCAACAGGTAAGTTTAATCATGATTTGGTAGAAAAGCAGCATCAAGAAAAGACTGAGTCTATGAGGAGCAAATATGGGCAGATGAGCTCCAGTTTGTCAACAAATGTGTGGGAAAATTATAAAATTGTTAAAAAACAATGTTCCTCAAAAAAATATTGGAAGGGATTTGCACAGTTCCCCCTCTACAGTTCATAATATCATTGAACAATCCAAGCAAATGTTTAAATGTCAGTGAATAGGATCTTCGATTCCCATTCAACAATATCTGATATAACCACATGGACAAGGGATTGCTTTATCAAACATTTGTCAAACACTACAATACAGAGTTACATTCACAAATGGCATTTAAAAGTTTACTGTTTAAAAAAAGATGCACTATGTTAACTATTCCCAGAAGTGATGTTAACTTCTCTGGGCTCAGAGGCATCTAAGGTGGACCATCACACAGTGGAAATGTGTACTGTGGTTTATTTGTATACTTAATTGTCTTGTTAGATACATTCAGGTCAGGTGTAGACAAGTGCAAAACTTTAAAAGATCTAAAAAAAAAACCTTACACTCAACCACCACAGTCTGACAGAGAATGTGAGTTTTACATGGTAGGAGAAGACTTAAAAGACATGCTTGTATTTCCCACTGTCAAAGTCTTGCAATGGTAAAAAGTGATAGAATGCATCAAAATTCACAATGATACCTACAGCTTTCGGTCACTCAAAATTGTGCCATGACTATTATGTTGTAACCATGTGCTTGTCATAAAAATAGCCTGCTGATATTAATAATAAATTAATAAACAAAACAGCAGTTTAGAATCTACTGATGCAATCTGGATTATTAGACCAAACCCATGACAGCACTAATGACAGCAATGACTGGTCTGTCTACTTTTAGTTTAACTGGCATTGCAAAAGAACTTGTTCAGTCTACTTAAAAATTATGTAATATGTGCAGTGTTGACATTTTAACCTACATTCCATATTCACATGTTTTTGAAATCGTTCAAAAACACAAAGAAGAAAAATATGCATACGCAGGGAGAATATCCACACGGGACTTAGGCCCTTTTAGGGAGAATATCCACACAGGACTTGGGGCCCTTTTAGGGAGAATATCCACACAGGACTTGGGGCCCTTTTTTACGGTTTGAATTTAACTTTTATTTTAATTAAATATTGTTTATTCACTTTTTATATGAAGCGTTGTTATAGTGTAATCATTTCAGTGTGTTATCTTTTGCCCTGTTATGCTTAAGGAAGAAGGAAAATATTATTACATTTTCTGCTTGGTTCTAATTAGTGCTGGTAATACTCCTCAGCTAAAATAATTTGTCATTAATTGGATCAGAACAATTCCGGGGTTATTTCCCTGGGACTTTCCAGTAATATAATTGGGAGGAGTCTAATTGTATATTAGTGTATATAAGTGTTGAGGATGAAATTAAGAAATCAGTTTACTTGAACTGTCAGAGCCTTCACTGTAAATATGCTGAGATTTGAACATGTTGCAGTGATTTTGCTGTTATGCCTAAAAGGTAAGCCTAGGATTTATTAGTAATAATATTGAAAGTTTATTGCTTCCAGTGCTGTTGTAAAGTGTGTGACTACAGCTTAAATGAAAATAATCGTGTAAATTAGCTGTGTTACGTTATGCAAGTCTTTCAATGCAATATTTAAGTTTACATAGCAGACATTGCAGTAGTTTTATCACAATATTGTATCATGTTTTTTTATATTAATGGTTTACGAAATATATTTAGTCAGTGAACAATTCATTTTGTAGTAAAATCATTTACATACTCTCTCTCGTTGCAGGCTCCCTTTCCCAGCTTGATGGTAAGCATTTCTCTGAATCTCTTTCGCTGGTAACAGTAACTTTCTGTCCTGCTTTGGTCAGTAATTGCTGAAATGAAAACACAGATTAATTATTTGATCCCATATTGTAAAATATGTTTCTCCATTTTCCAGTGTGTGGGCGAGGCTTTTTAACAACTCGTGTTGTAGGTGGTCAGGATGCCCTGGCAGGGGCATGGCCATGGCAAGTTAGTATACATATCAATGGCAACCATTTCTGTGGAGGATCTCTTATCAACAAATACTGGGTTATGACAGCAGCCCACTGTATCACAAGGTTTGCATATCAAAAGCATAAGCAAGACGCTATACTATACAGGATCCTCCAGACTTTAAACTAATGTCGTTTTTTCTTTTGCTGTCTAGCGCTTCTGGCTTAGATGTGCTTTTGGGGAAACTTACTCTGCAGGGCTCTAATCCGCATCAGCTCTCTAGAGGTGTAACACGGGTGGTCCGTCATCCTGGTTACAACAGCAACACCCTGAACAATGACATTGCCCTTCTGAAACTAAATGTTTCTGTTACCTTCACAAAGTACATCCTCCCTGTGTGTCTCGCTGCTAAAGATAGCAGTATTGCTGAAGGCACCAAAAGCTGGATTACAGGGTGGGGAGACATTGGCACTCTAGGTAAAGCACATTCAATCATTAAGACAAACAAACAATACAGAAAGTGTGCTATGCGGCACACTTCATACGCTTGTTCTGACAAATGTTGCAAACATATAAAAAAGGCAGCTGAACACTTCAGATCTTATAGGCCTTTATTTGTTCTTGTATCTTAAGTGTTTATAATTTGAGCATTTTGGTAAGATAGCAAACAGAAAATGCTTAGTAAGTCTTTACTGGAATCCACTATGAATATAACCTATTTGTAGTTATGTACATGAAAATTAGATATTGACTGTGTTGGTTTCATGTCATACATTTTTTTAATTGCTTTATGGAGTTCATTTAAGTAAAAATAAATCTGCAAGTAATATTTGTATAATGAAAACCATACTTATTTTTGTTGGAATATTTCTGGCATGGAATTTTGCTTCTGAAATCGCTCTTTGCTTCTGACTTTTGGAATAATTTTCACGTGTGAATATTTATTAGTTATCGAATTCATAACACATACTTTCTGCTCTTCATTATACAACTTTTGCTTGCAGATTAAGTTTTGCTTTTGTGGAACTTCTGACACAAAATTAACTCCATACTGGTATCTAATGCTTGCTAAGCTTTGGTACTGAACTTGCTAAAATCTTAAGTTTAACAAGGCTAGCCACCCCAATACAGATAAATCTGAACACAATACACGTTTAATTGTGTGATGGTCCATCCTAGACACCACCAAGCCCAGGGAAGCCCACATCATTATACATTTTAAAAATGCATTACTATCTCTAAATTGCCCATGTCTTAATCTTTTTTGGAAGGTGTTGCAGGCCTGAATGCAGGAATGGAGGTTTATTAACAAATGAAATTAATTTGACCTGAGAAAATATGAAATATATCAGTCAGGTCCAGCTGTCTGCAATTAAATAAACATAATAAAAATATATAAAGTATATTATAAGATGCTGTTCATGTGCAGTAATGTTTTGACTGATGTTAATCCTGCTGGTAGCTACTCAGTACTCGTATTCATATCTAATATGTAATATATAAGTGAAAACCTTCCATGATTAACAGTTATGTTTGACAGCGTCCTCTAATTACACTTTATAGACAAATAGTGGACACAGAGTAAGATTTTCAGTAGATTTTGAATCATGACTGTGAAATCAGGCACTGATGTTGTGAAATAAGGTCTAACTTACTTGCGGCATTCCAATTTTTCTCAAAGGTGTCTGATAAATTCTGAAGGTCTGGACTCTCTAGCAACCCAGACAAATTCACCATCAAAGATGGAAAACCATATTCAGTATTTATGTACTATGTACTATTATTTGTTGGGATGTTTTGTTGGGGATGTAAAAACAAATAGAAGTGTCAGTTTGAGGGTCACTGTGGTTCAGTACAACCCATTCTACTTCCACGGTTTGTCTATCAAATCCATGCCTGCATTATTAACCTTGAACAGTTTATTATTAACAGTGAGTGTGCCAATAGTCACTGAGATCACTCATTTAAAGTGGCAATTATATATTCTGCCCCCTCTCTCTCTGCCACCCCCTCTTGCTCTCCCTCTCCCCTTCTTATATAGTGGGGCTTCCTTATCCTGGTGTGCTGCAGCAGGCAGTAGTACCCATTGTTGGTAGTGCGCGGTGTGATGGTCTACTGGGACATGGAGCCATTACAAAAAACATGATTTGTGCTGGTTTACAGGAAGGAGGCAAAGACACCTGCCAGGTAAACACAGTCTTATATACACAAAAATAAACATGTTATACAAAACACTAGCATATTAAATATACACATTTACAGTTTTTTTTTTAATACATTTTCTCTCTTGCTTTCTTGTAAGGGTGACTCTGGTGGTCCTTTGGTGATCAAGCAGAATGGGGTCTGGGTTCAAGCTGGAATCACTAGCTGGGGCATAGATTGTGCACTGCCCAATCTTCCTGGTGTGTACACCAAGGTGTCCCAGTACCACATTTGGATATTAACCACTATCAGCCAAAACCAGTCTGGGTTTGTTAAGCTTCAAACTTAAGACTAAAGAAACTTAAGCATAAGCTGTTCATACCCACATCAATGTCCACACACAACCTTGTCAGTTACTACAGTATTATCAGGTGAAATGATTGGGTTTAACACCCATGTCTTACTATGTCTCCACTTTTGTCTTGGTAAACCATAACATAGTGGATGTTTGTTTGTTTATTAGTTTTGTCTATTGTTGTATCAGCATCAATGGCTATATTCATAACAGAAACAAGGGTATATCAACAGTCAGGGGAAATGTGGCGGGACCAATCAACATAATGCATGGCTTTGGAATGTGAGACTAAATCAAGGCGCCAGCAAAACCTGTAAATCATATGTTTATTTTGCAAATATTTATATTGTATTTTGGTTGCATTTAATTTGTTTCATATCATGAATCACATTGTATTTGAAATGACACATATGATGGCATTGTATACATGTACATACAAATTATTAATATAATATCATATAAATATGAAACCCTTGAGTCACCTTATTGCTGGGTCATTGTTTCATGTGTGATGTAATTCTAAACCCATTTGACCTGTTGGGATCGGTTACAATTTGTTTCAAGTAAAATAGCCATTTAAAAATATTTTTCCAGCTCAGAGTATCTAACAACTTCTGTTCTACAGAAATGTCTATGCAAGAATGAATAAAATAATCTTCATTAATCAGACAGCGATTGAAGCAAAGCTTTTCATTAAAATAGAATTAGCTCTGCATGACATTTATTTTAACCAAAAGAAGTAAGTATAAGTAATTACTAAACTATACTTAAGTATAGTTATTAAAGTGAACTTTCATAAAGAACATCAGGATTTGATAAGATAAGATATACCTTTATTGTTCTATGAACAATATTCTGCTTTTTATTAAAAAGTGTGTTTACCTTAGGATGAACATATTCAGATTTTAAAAAAAGACTACAATAGGATTAAGACGCTGGCTGGGGCAGATGGACACCTGCACTTAGTGGAAGGTTGGGGGATGTAAGTGACGGCACCATGACAACGTGTACGGGGTAGGGATGCAGTGAAAAATGCATCCATAACCCTGCAAGTTGAAATTGTTATTGAACCTTTATACATAACTAGCAAATGCCTTTATAGCCAGATTGTCTTATCCCTTACCATGTGGTCCTAAACAATAACAACAAAAAATAATTAAGCTTTTATCGGTAGCACCTTTTGCATAAGCATTTCTTTTTATGGCAATACATTAAAATTACATTTGATTTACCTGGTCTGTCAGTTTACCTAACAAACTCTCTCCTTTAGCTGATTTTGCTGAGTTTATGTAAGCTACCTCGCTAGCACCTATATTTGACTTCTCAAGAGTAGCAGAGAATATTCTTAAGACTAAGATATTGAATTTGGTCTGCTCTTTTTCTGTGAATTTGCATTTAGGCATTTTAAAGCTGTTTGGTGCCATCTTTTCACTGTTTCTGTGATGCCTAGAGTAATGATCTAGAGGACAATTGATGTTTGCGTAAAGGGTGTGAATATGGCTGACTAATGTTGGCATTCAAGTAGGTGAATAGAAAGTCAAACAATGAAAAAAAAAACACACACAAATGATGACTGCATACAGAACAAGTTCTACAACCTTTTTAGAAATGCTGTCCAGACGCATGTCTAAGAAACAGATGATGTATGCTCACCATAGTTTAAGGTCTGATTTAATCTCATTGTCACACCCACGGGCGGTTCCAGCGACCAAACCCATCTCATCATTCGCTCACCGTCACCTATGTTTTGATTTCCGCTCATTGCACACACCTGACACTCATCACCATTCACCTTCTTAAGCATGTCCCACTCACTCACACACTGCTAAGTCACTTGGTCCCTACCTTGTTTCTAAGCGCTTTATTGTATCGTGTTGCTTATGCTATCGTTTGCCTCGACCTGTTTCCGCGTACCTCGACTCCGCTATTAGTCTCGCTCCTTGTATTCACGTTTTGCCTCGCTGGTTTTTTGACTTCGGACTGTTTGACCCTGTTTTTGCCTGCCAACGCAATAAATCCTGTTCTCGTCTGCAAAGCTGCGTTTGTCTCTGTCATCTTGGGCAGGCGGGTTACACTTCCTTAATATTGCTGAGAAGGACTGTTTGCAGCCAAGTTTCAGTTGCTTCAGAACCAGACGATGACAGTTTCAGCTTCGTCACTTAGAAAACGTTTGTATTTTTTATTTTGTTAATTTAAGACAAGTTAGAACTTGCTGGTTGTTTTCAGGTCTGGTAGTGCGTTACTATAGCTTTATTTCCCAGAAAAACCATTTGAATATTAAAGTACTCGACAGGGTTCTGAAATTGGAGAAGAAGATTGAAAGATTGAAAAAGCTAAAAAAAAATAGCAAAACCAATTCACACTGTGAATTAGTCCTGGCTCCAATGGGGAACGACATTAAATTTAACATTAAAGTAAACATTGTGGCAGCTTTCACATAAATGATTAGAAGAGCAAAGCATAACAGTGATACCAGCCAATATTGAGAAATTATTTTCTGGTTTCCATTGTGCTCTAATGCTTAATACTAATTTTGTCAAGACTTTTGTTTTATGACTGAATGACAACACTGGATTAGGAAAGCTGATTTGTTTTTTATTTTCTAACACTTGTTTTCAATAAGCAAATGTTTAGACTAAAAAGACTATCTGTCTTGGTTTATAAACATACAAAATAAAACACCCCTTTCTCCAGACAGGAAGAAACTTATATGAAACCATTTTTGTGCAGCCTTTTTGTGTTTCCTGTTACTGTGGGCTCCAGGGCACAGTAGTACAGTGCAGAATCTTCTGGTACAGTAGAAGCAATCTCCAGATCCACTTTCTTTTTTTTCTCATTATTTTCACCAAGTCTAATATTCAGTCGTGGATGAGGTGGTTGAGCCTTAACAATGTTATTACCAGATTTATCGATCAGTAGCAGAAACTCAGGATTTGATCCAGGTTTTTGTCGATACCAGTGGAGACTGTAAGGTGTTCCTTCATATGTGCAGGTCAGTGTGGTGTCACTGCCTTCAGATATAGATATAATGGTTTGTTCTGTTGTGATGCTTTCAGCAGCGTCTGCTATAATGAAATTGTTAGAAAAGTACAAAAATTTCAATCTCAGATAATTATTTAAAACATTCTATATAAAACATTCTGCTTTGTTAATATTTTAACCCATATAATGAAACGTTTACTCTACATGACTTACCAACGTAAGTAGAAAAAATAAAAAGCAAGAAAACCAAGATTACATGTAACATGGTTGTGCTCATTGTGAACTCTGATCTCTTGTATTGTAAAAAAAATGTGTTTTAGAGATACAGATACCACTCCCCCAACGGTCACAAAACATACTGAGGTGTATCTAAAACTGCATTCACCTCCTACTAACGGCTTGTTGTCTGTTGTAATGCAATATCTTATTGTATATGGTAACGCCTTGAATGACATAATATAAATATAAATGTGCATAATAGCATTTAAACATAAATAAACATACCTCACTGGCTGCACACAACCAAGAGGGAATGAGTCCACTTGAAAAAACACTCATTTCCAGAGCAGGCACTGTAAAAACAATTTAAATCTTTAAGAAGAGTACAAATTAATTTTGGTCAAGAAAAAGGTGCTGCTTGTCGTATAATTTAGCCCTCAATTTTTCGGCCAGTGAACCACGTCCACAGCTAAACACGAAATTTGTGCAGATTGCGGCCTGCAGCATTTCAGCACGCGAGTGGTGGGCGGAGTCAATGCGGCGGAAGGGGAGTGGCCTTGGCAGGCCAGTCTGCAGGTCAGTGGGCAGCATATATGCGGTGGAGCGTTAATCTCCTCCCAGTGGGTGGTGTCTGCAGCGCATTGCTTCAACGACGACCGGTGAGAATCAGTTATCGTTTAATACGACATTTTCAGAAAATACAGCTCATACTGATTGGTCACCTGGCTTACCCAGAAGGTCCAGGGTTCAGGTCAGTTGGCACTTTTGAAGCTGGGGCTGTGGTCAGTATGGGGTCTTGGTCTTTTTGTGTAATTTCCTGAATTAAGGGGTTCCAGAGTTGGGTTCCTGAGTCACAGTGATGTTTGTGGTAAAAACTGGATCTGTGGATGTCATGTGATCTAACTGGGTTGCCCCCACATGAGCCGGGGTGCTTAAACTTTTGCACAATGCTGTTTGAGTAAGACCGATTTTGTAGCGATTCATTTTCACCATTCAGTCTCTACTCTCCGTCCGTTTGGACCGTGTACCTGGGTAAGATGAATCTTCGTACCTCCACCCAGACGGAGGAAGCTCTTCGGATCTCCCACATCCACCTGCATCAGTATTACGATTACGAGAACCACGACTACGACTTGGCCCTGCTCAAGCTCGAGAGGCCCGTCTCAGCCGGGACACTGGCGATGCCTGCCTGCCTGCCGTCACCCATGCACCAGTTCGAACCCGGTCTGCTCTGCTGGGTCACCGGCTGGGGGGCACTCAGAGAGGGAGGTGAGGAGAGTATTCATGATTTTGGATCGTCTCTTTGTTTGGGTATGCCTAGTAAAATTAGGTTTAGAATGAGTGCGTTCTGTGTATGTCTCTCAGGTGGTGTGAGCAATGTCCTGAAGAAGGTCGATGTGAGATTGGTCAGCGAGGAGGCTTGCGTCCGCTCCTATGGATACATCATCACTCCCCGAATGCTGTGTGCTGGTTATCGCAGCGGAGGAAAAGACGCCTGTCAGGTAGCACACAAGCTAAGAGGTTCTGGCAACATATTAGAAAAATTTAAAGAACATGACTCGACCACATCGGATCGTGATCGCTTTGGTCCTAATAACCGGCTGGTCCGATTAAACGAACATGCCCTATGTTACAAGACGGGACGTGCTATGTAACATAT
>JAUZSV010374377.1:0-11278 GCA_034780495.1 Parotocinclus cesarpintoi | reverse complement strand
TCTTAAAGGTGTCTTAACGGGTTCTATTTAGGCTTGTTGTAATGCCTGAAGATGAACCATTTGCCCATCTTTATCTCTATAGCAGAGTGCAGCAGAATTTATCATCAATTTTAAAGTATTGGCGGCAGCCATTTTTCATCCGTCCTAACCAACTGAATAGTCCTCCCCCCCAAAAAAGCTACCATACATAATACTGTCACCACCATGCTTCACAGTAAGTATTATGGTGTGCTATGTTTTTTTTTGCCAGATATGGCGCTTGGATCATTGTTGCATCTGACCATAAAACAACTTCTTTGACAAATGACACCATAAGTGCAAATGAGACTCAGTGGGGTAGAGGGGGATTGTGTCATTTAGACCACCGTGTGTAAAGCTTGTGAGGTTTTTGTTACATGCACAGACCTACCAGACAAAGACAAATTTGCCTCTTGGTAATATTTGGAATGTTTGGACAACATTTGTTAGCTTCTGTCACCAATATCCCAATATCCTCCTCGATTGGTCATATAGTTTGGTCAGATGGCCCAAGATTACTGCAGGTTTAGGTTAGGTGCCGTCACAAAATTTTCCCTTGTTAAAATAGCCATTGGATTCTTGGGTGATTAGCTGTAAATGAGCAAGTTTGATCACATCTTGTAACCAAGTATTTTACTAAGAAGAAAATATGTACTTTAATTTTCATGGTATAATGTGACAAAATGTAATGTGATAGGATATGATGTTCAGGTATATTATATTGATAACAGTAGATAGAGAAAAAAAGAGAGAGAATGGACACAACATAGGAAAGGCAGGAAATGGGGAAAGAGAAAGAAAATATGCAGTTATAACCAAACTCTTAATATTACATACCTTAATCAGCTCCTTCATCCATTATGTGCTTCTCACTTCCTTAGACCCTCATGTTGTCCCAGTAATTACCTTCTTGGGTCATTTAGTGCCAATCTTCCCAAACTTTGAGATTCCGTAACACAATCTCTTTGTGAATCTCTCTCTTCTTTTAAAGTTAAATTTAACCCCTTCCTCTCCACTGCTCATTATACTTCTTTTTCATCATGTTAGTTCTATGATCATTGTTAAAGTGCCTTTGGATTTGTGAAAGTTAAATAAGAATGATGATGATTATTATTATTATAAGTAGTAGCAGTAGTATTAAATGTCCTGATTAACACATTAACATTGTACATTGTAAATTGTAATTTGTCCAGATTGGACAGTACAGTGGCGCACTGTATATGGTAAATTGTAAATTACAATGCAGTTCCCCCCAAACTGCTATATACATCAAAACAAACTTTGATCAGTTTCTGCAGCTGCAGCAGAGGTCCAACAAGCACCCCGTTCGACCCTGTAAATCCCAGGATATTCTATGTTAAGGTGTGGAGCCTACCCAGGAATCAACTGGACACAGGCAGAAGTACACCCCGGACAGGGCATTAGTCTATTTTGGTTTTTGTAACTGTATTGCACAACATTCAAGCTGCAAGTTAGACCCAGAGTTTGACAACAGGAAGTTCAAAAGTCCAAGTCCAAAAGCTGACATACTTCAGAGTCACAATAGCTTCCGAGTTATAACTGGGATCTGTAAAAAGATTTAATCGATGGCTTGTTTAATTAATTCCACAAGGGGGCAATAGAGATGCAATAGGAAAGATTTTGGAAAGTCCCTAAGTGTAAGCAAAAAACCCATGGTCTATTTATTATTCATAACACGTTCCCATTTCAAATCACACACTGAAGATGTTACAGTGAGTAGCACTGACTGTGTTAACTGTGATTAATAAACAAATTAAAATTGTACAAAAGCACAGATGACCTAATGGGTACATTTGTATGTCAAAACAATTAATATATTTTCCTCCTTTAGCAAATGTTTTTTTTTTGTTTATTGAGAACACAATTATGACCTGACTGAACAGTAAGGGTTAATGAAAACCCAAACGCCCACAAATTGACATTTTCAGAGATGAAGAAACTGAGTGGTCAATGTAGGGTATTTTTAAAATGGCTTTTAATCAGCAGGGTGCTTTTCAGAGAAGCCTTGGTTAATGGACTGGACTTCCAAATTAAGGTATTTAATTCACATTCATTATAATATACTTTTTATTATTATTCAACACACAGTGTAATATAAATTAAAGGAGGATAAATAAAGATTTGCAAAAACAAAAATATAAAGAGGAACAAGCACAAAAGTGTAAAAATACAATTTATGTATTTACACATGTAAGGTTTTATAACCTTTTGCTGTCATTTAAAGTTTTTAAAGTTTTACACTGTACATAGAATAAAAAATAGAATACATGCTCACCATACAGTAAAGCAAAGTGTTATGAAAGCACAGATTTTGGCCACATAAAACCAGCAGATTCTACCAAACTCTCTATGCTCAGTTAGCACTTGTGAATCAATGTTTAGTGCAATTCTGCTGTATAAACTCATTTTGCTTCAAGGCTTTCTTAGAGGTTCTTCTGACAGTATGTATCTCTAATTTGTCACAATACAAATTACTGTGCCTTCTTCACCTTCTGACACGTAGGCTTGCTTTGCTGGCACCTGGTATAAAATAAGAACCATCAAAACCATTCAAACAATATATAAAATGCAGCCACCAAACTGTACACACATGTTCTTAATGAACGTAATTTGATTTACCATATAGAAATCTTCTTTCTCAAGAAGAATTGTAATGCTTTTGGATGGATTTGGAACAGATGGAAAAAGACGCTCAGAAATCCTAGTGAAGCAAAGAGCACATTACACATTTCAAAGCAATAAATACATGCCAAACACACTCAACTCATTGTATCTATCATTTAGAGATTTTCTCCTCATGGTTATAAGCAATTTGTTAAAAGCAAAGCATACAGTTTTACCTTGCATAGCCTGGGGAGCCTATCTTGAAATTTAGTGGGTACATTTAATGGTACACCCTGGACAGGGAACAAATTGGCCAATTGGGCCTTCAAACTGTGATACTTGCTAAGTATGAGTTACTGAAACATACTGCTCACAAAAATTAATTAGAAGATATTTCATTGTGGGATGTTTAATTTTGAAGTATCCTCTACTTTTTAGGAGCAGTATATAAATTTGTTGCATACATCATGGCCAAAAGTTATGAGAAAATTTTGGCACAGATTTTGGTTTTCACAATGTTTGTCACAAAAAAAGAAGTGCAGTTCCATACATAGCACGTTTAAATGTCACATATATCAAGTTTATGCAATGACTTAATATTTACAGTGATATTTAAAAGTATTTTTTTAAACTGCAGTTTGCCTCAAGATGCTGGATATCAGCTTGTGGGCAAAATTCTAAATGATAACATCCCATTGTTGCCTAATCAGTGCTTTGAGTTAATCACAGCTTGTAAATTTTTGTTAATCCACCCTCTTTTTTAGGATTAACCACAGGTTCTCAATGGAATCTGGAGAGTTTCCTGGGCATGAAGACAAAATTACAATGTTTTGTTCACAGAGTCACTTGGTTATCACTTTTGCCGTGTGAAATATCTCATAGATTATTGGGAGTAGTTGCTTCTTCATTCCTTATTCATGGCAGTGAACTCACTTTTTCCTCTTCTGACAATCATTTTTCCAAATGTCCCAAATGGTCTGAAAGAGGTTTCAACAGAGATGATAACTTTCTCTGCAGTTCAATCCCTATTCTTCCTGCAGAATGTCAGTCTGTCCTTGATGTTTTTCTGGGCTTCTTTGCTACTCTTCTTGACAACAAGACATCATCCAAAAAGCTTTCATTTTACTGTGACTTCAGATGCACTTACACCTGCCCTCTGCCATTTTTGAGCAAACTGCACTGGTGTTGACCCCATCTTGTAGCTGAATCCTCTTTAGGAGATGGTCCTGAGGTTTCTTTGACTTTCTTTGACACCCTGAAGTGTTAGTGGGAATTACTTTGCAATAACTGCAATTTATCTGATTACTATTCACAATCTAGAGTTAATACAATTTACCACCATAAAACCTGATGCAGTAAACTTTGTGAAAACCAAAATGTGTCCCATTCTCAAAACATTTGGCAATGGCTGTATGGCCAAACCCCATTATTCAAACAGGCTTGTCCCAGAAAATTACCTACCTGGTTCATCTGTATTTAAAAATAAAACTAATATAAATACTACTACCACTTTTGAAACAGTCATTAATCTATTTAATCATGGACAGTCTGATTTTCCTGAATGCCTGTTACATGCAGATTGGGTTTGCCATCACATATCTATCACATATCACATATACTACCACAAGCGCACGTTGTACACTGTGTCAAATTAATAATAATAATAATAATAATAATAATAATAGTTTGTGGTCTGATTAGGCACTGGGTCTTGCCACAAGAGGGTGCATTTCCCCACTGTCTAGAAAAATGTTTTGGTGTCCCTTTTGGCAAGAGACCGATGACAGCTAGACATGCCTCTACTAGGCATTAAAGACATTTTGCCCGTTTAACAGACTTTGGGGAGGTGCATCATTACACTGACAGAAGCAGGGCAGTCATTTTGACTAACTGCTCATCATCTAGGCCATTCTGACCAAGCTGTTAGGAGCTGTTGGGAGTAGTAGCAGGCTTTGAAAGGCCCAGACAGACCACCAGTACAGAGGATCATTTGCTCTTTGCCTCAGGGTAAGTTCTTTAACCCTTCCTTTGCTGTGAAGTGACACAGTGCCACAACTCGTGATGTGATGGATGAGAATATTCAGGCCCAGCTGCAACAGCTGTGGGCAAATGTACCATAAGGAACCTGCTTGCCTCCAATGCTCAACTGTATCTCATCTTGCATCCAAGCTTTTGTTAATGTTTTTCTTCAATTGGGTTATGCGTTTTTTTCTTTTAATGAGTTCAGTTTAATTTTTACAATAAATTACTATTAGCAAGTCACACATCCTATGCATAATCCATGGTGGAATATCACAGTTTTTTTTTCATTAAACTTCTATTATATGCAAGTTTATTGCATTTTATTTGTAGAATTAACAAGCTTATGTTGAAAGTATAACAGAACTTGTCTGGGAATTTATGACAATTAACAGTTTGAGAATTTTGTTTATCTCTACATAAAATCTTTAAGGTAAAATTTCTCATTTTAAAATCACTGTCTGTATTTTAAACAAATTATCTACATACTATGCTAAATAAATTTGTAAATATAGTTTGTTACTAAAATATCGAGTTATATCCGAAGCTGACAGGCACTGTTTCTAACATATCATTAGAGCACACATTTTTTAGGTTCCTTATTCTTGAGAACTGTGGTTAATATGGCTCAGGCAGTGGGGTGTTAATAGAACAACTTCAACTTTTGACTATGATAAGCAGTTTAGCAAATGTCACCAGGCCTTGTTGAATGAATTGTACCAAATTAATCAACCACAAAATGTATAAACAAGGAAAATGGTATAAAGGTAAAAACAGGAAAGATAAAATATGATAGGCAATTTGATAAAGCAAATAATAAAATTTACCTTTGGAACTTGCAGACCAGTAGCAAAGTTAGAAGAATCATTGGAAGCACGAACGCAATGGATGCAATCATATAGACATTTAGTTGGTTAGCCTTTTCTGATGCGGCAACAACTTGTTAGGTAAAACATATACACACTATTATTTTCAGATCTTACACTACAACCCTATGCACCAAAAATCGATTTATGACTCACCCACAGTTTCACTCCAGTCACTCCAATATATGCCAAGGCTACATGCATCTCTCAGTTTTGCTCTAATTTGAATGATGTAGGCCTTTGTTGGATCAAAGTTTGTTTTGTTATAGGCGATTAAACCATTAATCTCAACTACCTTGAAGGAATGAACAACCAATCGAGTGAGCTCTTTAAGCTCGGACAATAAAAGATAAATAATTTTTAAAAATGCATTTATCAGACACTTACCTCATCATTGATCTTTAGCTCATACTGAAAACAATAACTTCCTTCTTCCTCTAAAGTTTCTGGTTGCGTCCACTGTATTTCCAAGTTTGTTGACTTAACTGAGGTTATGATATTTTGGGGAGGGTCTAATGTTTCTAAAACAAAAACGAACAATAAAAAATCTAACCAAATAAAACATAAAAACAAGGGCCAAAGATCACATTTTTTAATGTTAGTGTGATTTTAAATAAGTTAATGTAAATGGTCAATTTTAAATATACTAAAAAAATACTTTAATTACATGTTATGTAACCAACATTTTTTCACTTAATACTTTCAGTCCTATTGATGCCAAATGGAGTCAGGCTACAAGATATGCATGATTTTAGTATTATTAAAACATTTGGAATCATACTGAAATTTACTCTTGAAAATGTTTTTGCCTGTTCGAAAACAAAAGTACTGAAATATTCCCTTCCTCTAAACAAGCTTATTGCACAAAAATGTTATTTTGCTTCTTTTAAAATACATTTTAGACTGAAAGGGTTAACATATTTTGACAGACAAATGTTATTATTAATAAGCAGTAAGTGATGAAAAGGTTTTCATTAGGACTTCTTACCAATATTGTGTGGCATATATTTCAAGCAGATAGACCAATGATCAGGACTAGAAATATTGACTTGAACAACCATTTCAGAGTTTTGAGCAAGTAATCCATGACATTCAGCTCTTTTCTTGGTACTATGTGAAACGCAGTTTAAATAATACTTCATCGGTGATGCACTCCCATCGCAAAATCTGATATAAAGACAAAAACAGACATTACTGACATGGCAAAGCAACTCACTACTGTTGAACTATACAGTAATATGTATACAAATGTTTGGGCGCAGTTCGTCCAAAATGCATGGCTTGCTGGTTTTCTAATTAAAAAGAAGCCCCACAATGGCTAATATAAGATGCAAACAAACAAAAGAAGCAATTAGATAAAATATCTAATTTAGGAAAAATTCAAGCCTCCAAACTGTTCTCATACATATATGTATTTGTATTCTCAACTTATTTGCTCGTTGCAGATGTTATGCTAGACTTCTTTTCATTTAGAAAATTAACCAAATCTGTTATTTGGCCACGGGTAAACATTTTTTGACTGTATCACACCAAACAGCAAATTAAATTAAGCACATCTCACACAATTATTAGCACTTACTGTACTGAAGCTGTGTAATTTGTATCCTTATGAAGTGCATGCGTGCTCCAGAAGCAACTTAATATTGACTTTTTCATTAGGCAAGTTATGTTCATTGAAGTGAAGACATAATTATCTGGGAAATAAGATTAAAGATTGAAATGAGTTGTTTGACACAAATGTGGTGCTGGTTAACTACACTGGATACATACTAGACTGATGACATTAAGCCTTGACCAATTTTTTATATTATAAGAAATCATAGAGATCTATCATATAGAGACTACAAAACAGTAAACAGCTTTTCTGTTTACTAGTACAGATTGTCCAGTGCCACTGTCTTCTGCTAAATCATAATAAAATATTGTTTCTTACATAATACATACATTTTTTTTCTGAATTTCTCTAACAATGTAAATTCATTGAATTTGAATATATAACATCTAAGCTGAGCAATGCTTATATGTAATAAAATGTAATACTGACTTTTATACTTTTTTCTAGTTATTAATCACAGTCTTGCACAGTCTTGCTCACAGGATCTGTGGGTTTGGATAAATGTAAATGGTTTTGATATACTTCTGATGTCAATAAAATGTAATTTTGACCAGAGGCGTAAAAATGTTTGTATATGACTATAACTATTGTGATAGTTATAGTAGTAGTAGTAATAATAATAATAATAATAATAGAGATAAGCCAGTTATGACGAGAATCTACATTTACATTTACAGTATTTATCAAATGCCCTTATCCAGAGCGACTTAAAATTAGGATTTAAACCCTGGACTTTCTGGTCTATAGTCCAGTACCTTAACCACTAGGCTGCCCCATCTAAACTGCATAACCCTAAGTACAAAAAAGAGTTTAGTGGTGCAGAATATAGGCTCATGTGTTTAGAAAATAACCCAAAGCACTTAGCAAATACTTTGAAACTGTCAGGATGAGATTGCTTCCCAGCAATCTCACCTGGCTACCTTCTTCCTGGGCACCTCCCCTCCCACAATGCTGGTGGCGCTGTTGACACCTTCTTCTTTTACTATTTAGTAGAAGACATGTCTTCACTTATGTGCCCGGTTCTCGTCTTTCCATTTTCTCTCCCTCGCCTTCCACGGGGTTCCCTAACGCTGTCACTGAGCACTGTATTTAGATCTATTCACACCTCGCCCTGCACACTGCGCTCACACCATCAGACACTCAATTTTTTGGTTCTCAGTATTAGAAGCAAAAGAGCAGTCAGCTCTGATAGACACAAATACTGCTGTTGTGAATCAAAAGGATCAAAATCTTTGAGGAAACATGGCTTTGCTATTACTTTGACTATGACTTATTAATGCCACTATGTTTAAATGGCTGCTGTTTCAAAATTTCCCATAATTCATAACCAAACTGACCACCAGGTTATTCAGCCAGGTCAGTTTGGTCAACACACCAACTATCAGACAATTTCACTTTCAAATTTAATTTTTTTTTTCCACTATGAATTTTGTCTTGAAGTCAGTACTGCATATTAAAGACACTATGGCTGCCATTTCAAAATTTCCCATAACTCCTACCCAAAAATGTGAGTGTCTGATGGTGTGTTCGCAGTCCCTGTACTGTATAATAAACACTGTGTTGTCCTTCCTTTACTCAGCCCTCTGACAGAAGCAATGAGACTTACACTGACCCAAAGCACACTGTCAAAAAAAAGTGAAGCAGGAAAAGAAAGTTTACATTCTTAAAGTGCCTATCCAAAGTTTGGCATACATTAAATGATTTTTTAATTTCTAAATAAAACATTTTTACCTACCATTTACATATAAAACAAGCATATACTATGGCTATATTTGTATTTGTATAAGTATTTGGGGCACCAAAAATGTTTTGGATTTTTTGATGACTTCCTATGCGTCTATACATTGTCTAAATATAATATTGATTCTAAAATGTAAAATAAAGTATCAATGTATTTTAAATGTATTATAATGATGACAACAGCGATTAAACTATAATAAGACAGAATAAAATACCTACAGTATGTGTCATTTCTGTTTGGGTTGTCTTCCTTCTCATATATTACAACTTCATATTCCTGCGAAACAGAAAGGAAACCAAATTGAAATACATGGTTTCAGTGCACAAAACATGCATATTTTCTACTTAAAATTAAAAAAAGTTATACCTCGTCACAAATTTCGGACATCTCCATTTTTTGAATGACTGTGAACCCAAATAGAAATAAGTATATTGTATGAAAAAATGCCAGTAAACTGTACATCGTTTAAGACTTATTTCTAAAATATAATGTATTATCTACTGTATTATCACTAACCATGGTGTTTAGCAGCCAGAACCAAAGAAAGGCACGACAGCAATGCAAAGAGCCTCATAATGAAACTGAAGCATGAGAATTGTTGCAGTGAATGAATGACATGCACACCTTCAAACAATCAATGTTAAATAGTTGCTTTATAATTTTGTAATTATGTAGTTGTAATTGAAATATTCTATACTGCAGACATGTAAAATAAATATAAAATACAGTCCAAATCGCCTCAAAATAAAAGTGTAAATATATATGTGCTGAAAACTAGCTTTCATGGTTATACTGGTTTAAAATCTATTTCTGAAGGACCATGGATTTAAAATTGCTAAAACTAATTATAAATAATCACAAAAAGCATATATAAAGCTATGCTTACCTCTTGCTGTCGCCTTTTATGACTGAACATATACAAATGAGTTTCAGCTAAAGGTTACACAAAAGGGAAATGTGCATCACAGTTTACTGGAAAGCAAATCATCAAGCATTTCACTTGAGGAAGTTACAATGGGTGGAGTTTCAACCACACCGCCTACTCTTAAAGGCAACAACCTGCCTGACATGCATGACAAAAAGACATTTATCAAGTTTTTGACCTACTTATTGGAAGTGCATCCCCAAATCAGAAAACAGTATGAAAAACATTTCATTTATTCACCCTAATTTTTGTGAGCAGCATATTTACATTGACTTTGACTTTCATTTAATTTAATTTAATATGAACCTCACACAACACAGAAGTGTAAATGACACACTGACACCGCACCATACCATGACAGACCTTGGTATTTGGACTTGTTGCTTTTAACAGTCTGGTTGGTATTTGGTACAAAGGGTGCATTTTTCAAAAAAGATATGAAAAACTGATTCATATGATCACAATACACATTTTCCCTGTGTGATGGTCCATCCTAGATGCCACCATGTCAAAAGAAGCCAACGCCGCTTCTGGACATGGTTAACCTGAGGATTATTTTAGCAGAATAAAGGTTTAAGTGACATTTGTTAATTTAACGTTGTATTGTGATGCTTTATAAAGGTTTACCAAAGTAAGTCTTTGCCCATGTGGTTCTTGATGCAGTGCAGTCTGATGGATTGAAGATCACAGGCATTCAGTTTATGTTTGCACCCGTTGCCTTTATGCACTGAATGATGCTTGTGTTCCAAATCACTATTATTACATCACCTATTTGAAATCAATTATTTAGAATTAACAAATTAATTTAGATTAACAAATGAAATAAGTTGATCATACAAAACATGAAATATCTTAGGCTCATACTGTCAGCAATTACATAAAAATCTAAGTAAATATAAGAAACACTGTTTTTATAAGCATTTTCTATGTTTCTATACTTTTTTGATGTGGGGTTGTGCATTTGTTGATATATCTTATTCTGGATATTATGACACATTTTAAACAATTGTATTATAATTTATTAATAATTGTAAATGTTTTAAAAATATATTTCATAATAATGGTTTATAATTAATGCTATAATGCCAAAGAATTGTATAATAATTTAAAATATTACTGTTAGAGGCTTCCTCGCCGGCTCGCCAGGTTCTTCCCCGTTCCTTCCTTCCTCACGGGTTTTGTTTATTTTTGCGGCGGCGCATGCTGTGTGTTGTGCTTTCCCCCTACAGATCCATTGGCTCCCGGTGCGGTGCGGTCACGCCCCTCTCAGCTGCAGTGGGTTTGCAGCCTGATTGCCACCGCTACTTTACGTCGGCCTGAACCTAGGAAGATCGCCAGATTATTCCTCCGTGAAACCCGGTACCTGGCTCTGTTAATTTGCGCTACCGTTAGCCTAGCCGCTACTGCTACCTACCTGTTCGCGGCATCCTGCCCGCTCTCGCGACGCTCCTCAGTTCCGTTCTTGGACT
>JAUZSV010374268.1:0-11279 GCA_034780495.1 Parotocinclus cesarpintoi | reverse complement strand
CCGATCTTACTTTGGAGTGCTTTTCAGATTGGATTAGTTATCAGGGGGACATCTGTGATTGAATTTCTGTGTGCTTCCTCAGTGATAAATGTTTTGCATCTGGAGGGTAATAAAGTTTCCAGAGGTCAAGCAAGGTTCTGGTGGGATGTTTGTGAATCCAGATGTATGCAGCACACTGATAATATTCTTTTCAGAACTCTAAGTTATATACAGTGCATATTTAAATATTATATTTTGAAGCATTTTAGTCTCATAGCTCAAGTGATGAGAGAATTGGAGATGTGGACGTTCTGTGTACACAAGATGGTGCATATGGAAATCAGTTTCATACCAAGTTACCAATTTGTTTAAAGAAAAATATTCACATCTCTAACTGGTTTGTCTTTCTTTAGCCAAAACAGTGCAGAACCGTTTACCATGGTATCTGTGTTATGGTATAATGGTATCGTTTGCCTTGGTATCTTATTTGATGAGGAGCAAATAATCTGTGTTTTCAACCAAATGAACAAACCTAGGTCAGTGAATCGAAGTAAAGCAGCTCTACATTAGAGTTGATAGATTGCATGTTAGGTAGTTAAACAAGGATGTTTTGCTATATTGTTTTTTTATATTTTATAAATGTTTTAGTAATGAATGTTGCTGTTGTTTTTAAACACAAGTAAGCTACACAAGCATTTATTTGTCTGAAGAGTTTTGCTTGAACATTTAAAAAATAATTTGTGAGTTTTTGCAAGGAATTCTTCTGGATCATGGTGTGTAGCAAAACAAAGGGAATGTTATGCTGTCGCTAAAAGTTTTTTTTCAGTAAGTGCACAGCCTAGAAAGCAGATCATTCAACAAAACCACATTGTTTCATTGGAGCTGAATGTTCTCACTGTAAAACATAAATGGTTATGTAATCAAATCATAATTCTCTGCCTTTTTCAATAATGGTTTGGAATAAATAATGGCATTTTTTCCAAAGCTCTGGCATTTTGCAGCATTTTACTGTTTTACAAAGTACCCAACCAATGGCCTCCTAACTATTTTTAGTGCTTTCAAAAGCTCAATTTCTAGTACAAAAGACATTGTTCCGAATGGAATATGACAAAGTGGGACTGAGAGACCATGACATCATCTGTCATACAGTTTTGACATGCTATGTTGCACTGGAGAGAATGTAGGTTTCCAAGCTGAATCAGGATTGTTAAAAAAAATGTAAAAATCTAAAAAATTTATTGTTAGCGTATTATTTGCTGTTCGATTGTGCAAAGATCAGCTGGTATGACTCATCAGATGGCATGTTTGATGAAAATCAATGCTACCAAGTGCTATTTTTGTATTTCAAATGAATGAAACATGCCTCCAGATTTAATTTTTATCTTCAGTTTGATTTGAAGTGGTTGGAATGCTATAAAAATAGAAAACGGCACAGAAGCTTTTCTAAAATGGCAGGTTGTTTTTTCCACTCTCCTTAAAACATGGGTAAAATGACCACATAAATTTGCAGGCATACGTTCTGAGACACATGAAATATTGAAAGAGCAGCTACTTTGTAGGTCAGGCAGAGCTGATGCATAATTGCAGAGGGACTTATACTACAGATATGCACTGCATAAAGTCATTTCAGGCAACATGTGTCTGCTTATATACCATACCATATATCCATTGTACAGTATATACACTTTATCAGCTACACATCCTTATTTCACTATTTTATCAATTTTATTAGTACCACTTGCCATATAGATGCACTTTGTAGTCCTACAATTACAGACCTTTGTCATCCTGTTTCTCTACATACTTTGTTAGCGGCCTTTACTCTGTCTTCTAATAGTCAGGACTCCCACAGGATCACCACAATGAAATATACCTAATGATGATATTTTTAGTGTATATGGCCTATATTATTTCTGTAATAAAATGTTAATATTTGGGACTGTGGTAGCCTAGCGGTTAAGGCACTGAACCCTGGACCTGGGTTCAAATCCCACCTCTGCCAAGCTGCCACAGTTGGAGCCTTAAGCAAGGCCCTTAACCCGACATTGCTTGGATTGTAAGATTGTATAAGTTGTAAGTCTCTCTGAATAAGGGCGTCTGCTAAATGCCGTAAATGTAAATGTAAATTAAGGATGCTCTGCTCAAATGACCAGTGACCGGAATCTGACGTTTTTCAGCTAGATTGGCCATAGCTGATGATCAGTCGATCAGTCTCATATAATCGATTCTGTGCTGATCACATTTAACTTGTTCAGCACACGACTCCGACAACGGCACAACACAGCCACACATCCCCTCAGCGGGAAAGTAGGCTTTATCACAATGAGTGCTGTTTGCTGTGCATGGTGATAGTACGACATGGAGGAACATGTCTGAAAACATGCAGAATAAGAAATGTAAATTTAACAAGACATTTAAAGAGCATCACTCCACTGAATTTGCAAAGAGGGTAAAGCTAGTGTCAATACAGAACCAGGCACAAGGCAGCATCCCCTGCTATCTTTCTTCAGCAAAAAAGAATTGTTTGCATTAAAAGAAAAGTTTAACAGAAATATTTATATAGGTTGTCCTTTATAATTCTTATACAGAAAGAAAATTGAAAAACGGAAAAATCCGATATTGGGATTGGCCAAGAAAATTGCAATAAATCTAATATTTATTGATTCATCTGAACATAGCAGCTGTTTGATATACAACGTCACAGGACACAGGGTGAGTCAAAAGTCAAAGGACATGTAACGTGGACTTTTCGCTAAAGCTGCATTGAGGTTTCTTTGTCTGTAGCGGAACTTCAGACACGCTTGTCATCCACAGTCCTAGTGCTGTGTGAAATTTGTGATCTTTCTGGGTGTTGCTTGTTGAAGTCTGCTGGCTATGGTACGGCAGCTACGTTCCCGGACATCAGAATCCTCAATTCCAATTTTATTTACCTGTTCCTAATAACAAAAGTTTAGAATTTTCTATATTGATAACTTTTGAACCACAAGAGATATTGCAAATCTGATTGTGCCAATTGATTTCTAAACCAATTCCTGACCACATTCCTATTGGAAAAACTTGCCCTTGATCCAATATGGAGGCTCTCAAGATGGCGCTCATGTTCGGACATGTTATTTTGCCTTTTGTTTTTTAAATTAAAGTATAAAAATGGCTTTTGACCCACCTTGTATATTATAAGTTAAAAAAACTTAAAAAAAACAACAGTATGTATTATTTTAAATAAGCTTAAATTTGAGGTTAGCATGCATTATCTTTTTTGTAGATTAAAGATTTTTTTTTTCCAATTAACATTTCTGCATGCCTTTTTTAGTATTACTGTCATCAGTTTTCCATTAATAGAGAAGTTTCCACCTCATGGATTTTATATCAGTTATGCACAACCGTTTGAACAGTAATCATGAAATTGTACTGTCAGTCAGTTTAACATAATTAATTACAATACTGCCTCCAACTTGCTTTATGTATTTCCTTTCCCACCATACAGCAGCCATTTCCTCCTCTGATTTACTCTGTCTCCCCCTGTAGGCTCAGATGTTTTAAAAACATCACAAAATACTTAATCTCCTACTAATCACTGTATGAATGTTTGATATTTTTGGTATGGGGTAGCGTCTCTGATCCAACATGCATACACTGTAGAAACCTGCTTCCCCTCTTTCTTTTATTGCTTTAAAGGGTTGGGCAATCTCTTTAACCACTTCGAGACAGAGACATCTGGCTGGAATATTTCTCCAGCTGACTGGCAAACGTGGGCTTTATGCCAGTGTATACACGCCATTCTGTTTGTTACCAGGCAGACAGAGCTGTGTGACTGAATACTGCCATGCTGTGTCCTCAGTATATAGTGCATACTGTATACAGTCAATAATACTACGCTGGGAGTGACTGTAGTTATATTTAGCTTTACAAGCAGTTTCCATTGGATGAGTTCAGATTTAATGTGGGGTTTCCCTGTGTTGAAAACTAAACGACAGTGTGCTGGTAGTGTACTGCAAAATTAAGCAAGTATTAAAGGTGGTTTGGCATCCTGGAGATATCCCAAATTTTCAAATGCCATCCCATTTAAAGCACTCAAGGGCATAGAGACGAAAATGCAGCTTATTGTTTTGCAGGTATTCAGAAATACATTGACATTGCAGATAAGAACGTACTGACATCAATATTTATTTTGTCTTACTGTTTAGACTGATAAAACATTACTGATGTGTGATTATGTGTGTCTGTATTTAGGAGATAAAAAATGCAAGCTTAGCCAGTATCTTGTACGAGTTGTCAGTGTGGCATGGGCACAGAAAGTAGCATATGGCCAGAGGTACTGAGCACTGCGTTGCTATAGAAACTGTGTCTTTACAAATGACAAAGATTTTTTAGGTTTGCCCCATTACAGTCATCAGACACAATAATATTCACACAACTAAGTAATATAATATAACCATTCTTGAGCATCATAGTCATATGACAAGTTTTGTTGATGTTATTATTTTCTTTTATGTTGAATTTTATTTTATGTCTTCTCCTTACAGTGCTGGCAAAAGTCTGAGATCATTTTATTTTGCATTTGTCTTTCATTTAACAAGTAAGTACAGAAGTCACGAAGCCATGCACAAACGGCTTTACGGCACAACGGCGTTCTGCCATTTCAATCTGAATGATAGGCTTGAAACGAGCTGGATCAATATTGCTCATTTATCTCTGCACAGAGAACACTATCTTTTTTAGGTGGATAGGAGGACAGACACTGATTGAGTATTAAAAAAGCTTTCTTTTCTTTCTTTTTTTCAACGAAATATTTGTAAAATATATTTGCTGTGAGTATTGTCTAGACCTATGAATGCTTACCATCAATTTATTAGTATAAAATGCTTATGTGAAACAAAAATGACACCTTGTATTAAATGCTTAGGGAACATTATTCTCTGCCCTCTACTGATGTGTAAAATTATTGTAGTATTTGCGGCTAGTACTAGATGTCTGTGAGAAGGGGGAGGATGAGAAAGTGCCAGACTGAGAAAATCTAGTGAAACAGAGAAACCGAGAGTGAGGCTGAGAAAGAACAAGAGAGGGAAGCAGAGATGGTTATTATCTGCCTCAAGCCTTTTCAGTAAGCATCAGCGCAAAAGAAAAGCGCTAAGGGAAATGCTATAGGACGATACAGTGGAGGTTCTAATGAACAGCTGCTGTGGTATAGCAAGCAAGAACAGAGGAAGGAGGTGTGAACAGGAAAGCTTAGTGACAGCGCTGGATAAACTGCGTGTGTGTGCACAATTACATGTGTGTACCTGGTGCTAGTGATGGCGGTGAACGCTTGGCAGGCTCTGTCTCCTTTGCAGTGGGCAAGATGGGGCTGGGATACATTCCTGGGAGGTTATGGAAAGGGAGATGGGGGAGATCCTGCTCTTGGGCTGCTTCAGCACCTCACCTGGAGACCCAGAAATGAGTGTATGATCAAGGCTGCTAACGGGCCAGTGAGGCAGAGGTGAGGCAATGTCCAGCACTGAGAAGACTTTGATGCAGGGTGGGGTCTGCAAATCTGCGATAGCTTGTATGTATGTTTGTCTAACAGTTTATTTGACAGTCAGTGTATGCATTTTGTATTTGTCATATGCTCATGTATGAACAGTTTGAACACTACATATGCATTCGCATGCCTTATTTAACAATACAGTTGTCATTTGGTGTTTGGTAGTGCAGTATGTGTTGACAGTGGGCTATTTTATGTGAAGGTAGTTTGTCTGTATTGTAAAAGGAAGGCGGGTTTTGCAGGTCTCAGCTGCAGTATCTGTGTTCCTACCGCAGATTTATCGCTTTCATTCCTAGCTTTAGTCTAATAATCCTCCAGGGAGGCATACACATGCTGGACAGTGTGCACAGTGCACAAACGATCCATTCTTGTGTCTCTCTGTGTGTGGTGCATATAGCGAGGACTGTAGAGCTGCAATTCTGCGGCACCCTAAAACATGAAACAGTAGGTGCACCAATATAATTTTTAAAAGAACATTGGCCTGTACTGATTTAACACTGACATCCTCACATTATGCTGACTCACTTTATGCAAGCTATTTTTGCAACACCATGGATGGGCTACTGCCATTATACACTTATCGGCCACATCATTAAGTATTAAGTTCAACTGTTCATTAATGCAAATATCTATTCAGCCAATCATTTAGGCACTTGGTCTACTTGACAAGCTGAAGTTCAGACCATGCATCAGAATGAGGAAGTAAGGTAATTGAATTGACTTTGAACATGGCATGGTTGGTGGTGCTAGACATTCTGAGTATTTTAGAAACTTGCTGATGCACTGGGATTTTAATGCACAGCCATCTGTAAGGTTTACAGAGAATATATCTGTGAAAATGTATATGAGAAAGATAGTGGCAAAAATGCCTTGTTGACGACAGAGGGCAGAGGAGAATGGAGAATTTGTCGTAAAACACATGAAAGCATGTGTCCATCCAGTGTGTATCAATAGTTCAGGCTGATGGTGGTGTGATGGTATGCTGGATATATACAGTACTCAACAAATAAGACATTTTTCTTCATGGATATTACATACTGTACACATTCTTTGGTCCGATTAAGCGGACTTTTGGTCCAAATAAGCGAATAACATTTCACGTGTATAATAGTATTTGTTTCGGTACTTTAGGATTTGGTCCGAATAAGTGGCTGGTCCCATTAACCGGTGGTCCAATTAACCGGAATCGACTATATTTGGTCTTTGTTTCTTCCCATGTCCCAGATACACTGCATATCTGGTATATGGATTTAGTTATTGTACATTTATTTCAGCTCTGCCCCTGTCTATTGCCAATTTGTGTTTTAGAATAAAATCTGTCTTTATAAAAGTAATTCTCTGTTTGCTTTTCATTTTGTGTGTCAGGAGCTCAGACTCGGACGGCACATTTGAGACCCCTGAATCCACCACCCCTGTGAAGACTGCATCCCCCCCAGTGTCCCCTGATCAACAGTATACAAACCAAGAGGCCAGCACACAACCTCTGATCTCTGAGCACACAGGTGAGTACAGGTCCATATGAAACTGTAGACTGATTACAGCTGGACTGACACAGGAACATGTCTAATTCTTGTGCAGAAAAAGCTTTGTATATACTGAACTTGTATCTGTAAGTTGTGTGATATTTCTTGTCATCTAAATCAAATACAATAGAGTTTGTAATCTGTATAGGAGGACAGTATATTTGATATAAAAATACCTGTACAATACCTGTGTTTCTAACTTTCCCTTGTTGTATGTTCCTAATGAAGGCACCCTTTCTAGGGTTGTTCCTGCCTTGTGTCCTTTATTTTCCTGTAACCCTGACCAGGATTAAGGGGATAAGACAATGAATTATTGCTTTCCTCTAAATTAATTACCTTAACTATTAAATGTGTTAATGCTAATTAAAGTCAAATGCATAGAGGCGATGATAAAAGTTCAAATAACCACAAAAAGCTGCAATCATTTTTATAATGGTTCTTTTTCAACAAAAAATGAGTTTGGTGACTACTGCCATCTGGCGGAAATCAGGAATATTGCAGGCATACTGTTAATTGTGCTAAACGCTAGGATCCATGTTTGAACGAATGTAACTGCGTTTAACAGTCAATTATATTTCTATAAATTAAGATATTACATTTACAATGTAGACATTTATTAACAATCTAAAATAGACTTTTAATAAAAATCTTAAAAAAAAAGTATTCACAAGACCATGTATCATAATTATTGGTACCCTTAGAAATTTCTAAGACATTTTTTAAATTTATTGTTTACTTTTGTAAGTTAACCATAACATGTAGCGCGGCATAATAACCAGAGAAAACTCCAACACACAATTCAAAGTGTGTTTACCTTAATAAATCAGGGAATAGATAAAAATAACCCCTCTGCTGAAAAGGCTTATTTCTTATATATTTGCTTATTATGGTATTGTGATGTAATATACTGTTTTTCAGCCTCTATAATAGATGAGTGTACAGCTGATGAGCTACATTCTTCACTCCATCCTCCCAGTCGCTCTCCTTCCACTGTCTTTGATGAGGACAAGCCTATAGCAAGCAGTGGAGCATACAACCTTGATCACTTACTTGCTGTTGACCCCTTCCCAGCAGCAGACTTTGGTTCATGTGCAGTAAGTCCACAAGGCCGTACACCTTTAACCCGCTCACTGAGCTTCCAGTCTGGAGAGTTAGACAGTTCTAGGACTGAAGACAGATTTGCAGGGGGAATATCTGACAAATCCACTCATCCTCGATCAGAATCCTTTAGTGTGGGTACAGAGAGTGCTCCAGGGACCCTCCGCAGAGTCAAAAAGCCTCGGCCGGGTTCCCTGAAAAAGAAGCCTCTTTCTAGACAGAACTCAAACCCGGAGAGTTCCACAACCAAAACTTTCTCATCCAGCAGCAGACAAGAGGTGAAGAGCAAAGGGAATTCTCGTGCGAACAGTCCTTTACAAACAGAAGAGGAAAAGGAGTGTCCTACATTTTCCCCTAGCCCCAGTCCCAGCCCAGCAGGCACTCTAAGAAGGACCAGAAACAAGTCTCGAGTAGAGAATCCTCCACCTGTAGCTGAGGAGTGTCCTCCTGAATTAGCCCTGACTTTAGCAAAACCTCAGGAACAGACAACTGTTCTTAAAGAGGATTCCCCCATTCCTCCCAGTGCCAGCTACAAATGGGATCCAGACAACTTTGACAACATTGATCCATTCCAAACAGGTGGCAGCAAGCTTGCCAACTCTCCTGTCTTGGGAAGGAAAACTGACTTTGCCCCTTCCTTACAATCCAGCCCAGTTCCTACAGAAGAAACCCCTCCTCAGCATTCCTCAGAGCAACCCTGCAACTCTGAAGAACAGGCGATCACCAAGCGGCAATCTGTCCGACTGGAGTTTGATTATTCAGAGGAAAGTGGAGATACACAACGCGACACGCCTCTTCCTCCCAAAAAACTAGGCAGGAAGTCAGGGGCAAAGATGCCTACCAGAAAACCAAAACTGGGCATTAAGAAGCCCTCACCACCAAAAACTGTACAGCTAGACAATGAGCTGACTACAGAGAATTCAAATGATGATGAAATACCCATTCCTAAAGCATCTTACAGTTTTGACAAGTGGGAAGACCCTAATTTTAATCCTTTCTCATCAAGCAAGGATATACCTAATTCCCCTGGCCAGTCCAGTGCCAGCTTTGACTTTAATCCAGAGTCTGTCTCTACTGACCCCTTCAAGTCATCCACCAAGTTGGGAAATTCTCCACCTAAAGCAGCGTCTTTTGAAGTCTCCAGCAATGATAATGAAAATGACAATGATAATGTTGTTGAGCTGGAGGACTACAATCAAAATAAACCAGCCAAAGCCAAGAAAAAACCACTGAAATCGTAAGTATAAGTTAAGTTAAGTTAAGTTGTGTGCTTGTGTTTGTGTTTGCGTGTGTGCCTGTGTATGTCAATTATGACATTTTCTACTTTGATATAGATTAATGTACACCATTCACCTTAAAATCTTGAACCTCAACCAGAGCTCAAGATAGACTTTGAAAATAGGACAGTGTCATGAATGAGTCAGTCAATGGGGCAGCTTCAATTTCATTTTGTTTCCTGCACGTTCCAAACTGCTCCTTGCAACACTAAAATATGACATGATGCAGAAGTATAAACCATCCATTACTTGTCTTGTGTTATGTGTCACAGGAAGTCCAGTGGTTTTTCTTCTCTTTGTTGTCCTTTGTAAGTAGAGTGATGGGGGTTTACATCAGCATGAGAGACAATAACTTTCATTACCATTTGCTTTCTGTCCAAAGCATTTTAATTAGATTTTGTTTTTGTCACCCAGGATAAATTTGTTTTCCCTCTTTTTTAACTCAGACATTAACTCATGTAATTGCAATTACTATCAAAGAAAATAATAATAGAAAATGAAATACTGATATATTATGTCATTTACATGAAGATGATGTCTAGTGTGGTAATAGTGTAAAAAAGTAATGCATGCATTACTTTTAAAAGTACTTTTAAAATGCAACTGGAAGTACTTCACTAATTACTTCCTGTAAAAAATTTTTTTTTTCCCATTGCTTTATTTAAGTTATTCAATAAAGTCAGCTGTCTTTTGAATGTCTTTGTAAACATTTGTGTTAGTATAGTGGTTTTGGGGTATACCCAAGGCAGTTCTACAAATCTGTCCTGTAGATGCTGGTAAGACATAGAGTTATGAGACACTGAATATTTTTTACGCCAAGTTTCTCCCATTGCTAGACAAGTAAGTTAACAGGCAATAGACAGCTAACATATAGATGGTTTGTTGTAAATGCTATGAAAATAATTTATATCTTTGACTCAGTAACTTGAACAATGCAAGCCATTATTTTAAAATAACATAAATCAGTAATAATGGCATTGGTATGATCTGAACTGTAAGGTGGTGCATTACTTTTTTGGGTGGCACCGTAACTCGGTGGATAGCACTGCCACCTCACAGCAAGAAGGTCCTGGATCATCTCAGAGTGGAGTGTCCTGTGTCCTATCTGTGTGATGTCCTCCCCGTGTTTGCGTGTATTCCGCAGTACTTTCCGCAGTACTGCGTTTTCCTTCCACAGTCCAAAGACATTCATGTTATGTCAATGCCAATTAAGAGTAATCAATTAACCTAAGTGTGTATATATAACTAGTCCTGATATAACCTTGTGTGTAGATATAACCTTTGTTTATTTAGCTAAAATGGCCACTAATGCAGATAGCGACTTAAGTAAAATACTTTTTTAAGAGGAAAAATTAGATTAGATTACTGTAATGCGTTACTTTGTTCTGTCTTACCCTGAACAATGATGACACGTACTGAATATTTTCATCTTGGTTGGGTCAGTGAGTGATTTAATATCTGCCACAATCTTATATTACCGTAACCTGGGTCAGGACTACACAAGCTATATGCTCATAATTAAGCACATGGGGCTAACAAACATAAAAATAACCGTCTATTTAAGTATTAAAAGTTAAAAAACTTTTGTAACATTAACAAATCTGTAATATAGACTTAATGTATAACCAATTTACATTGATGTTACATAAATGTGTTTAAAATTAAATTGCAATTGTGAAAGATTTAGACGGCACCTGATGGTCTCAGGTGTTAAATATGTGTGTAAATACGTAAACATGCAAAACACCCCAGCCGTGTAACTGGAAACAGCTGCACGCTGGATAAATGTGGAGGGGTGGAGAAAGCAATGACAAACTACTCCACTATCCTTCCGAAATACTTCTTGGATCACATTGATGAAGGACAGAAATGTGTGGAGAT
>JAUZSV010374158.1:0-11279 GCA_034780495.1 Parotocinclus cesarpintoi | reverse complement strand
CTGGGTGCTCTGTTTTCAGTGGTTGACATGTTCTTTCGACAGGATGGACGAACAGGCATGTGAGGCGTAGTTCAGGGATTCCTTCATCCTTTTCATAACTGGTCTGGTAAGTATTCTCAGATGCTTAAAATGTGCATTACTTACATAGCACAAGAGTCAGACAGACTAGAGTTCATGTTTCCAAGAGTCTTGAATGAGTGAAGTGATTCTTTGCTTCTCAGCAATCTCCACAGAAGACAGAAAGACTGACGCTCATACATAATACTAAATGTTTTATTTGTTAATACTGGTTATGCAAACTCGAAACATTTTCCCACTAAACAAATGATTCTTGCTGTGCTTTAAAAAAATATGTTAATTTGTATGCAGCATAAAAATGTATGAGCTGCGGCCAAGCTGGAGTAAATATCTGCACTGGTAGGAAAGAAAAACAAGAAAACATTTATTTTGACATAAAATGGGTGCTGTATGCACTGTATGCAATTTGAGAAGAACGTGAATGAGCAGTTGTTACAAATCAAAAACGTACGCAGACTGTACGTCAATACGGAGTTTATCCCAGACGACACATGACCTTATTTTATGGATAATCCCATGATGGTCTGAATTATATATTATTGGGCTGGCTTGTGAATTTCCATACACTAACTGAACGCAAATGATTACTAGAAATGATCGACCATCTTAACTGAGCCTTAGAATGATCAGGGTAGAGGGGTGGGGTTTGCCCAAAATTGACAAGGTACTGCTGGGTGAGCACTGTAGTGCAGGTTGGGGTAGGATGTTTCCCGATCAGCTGAAAGTTACTTTAGCCAATGTGTAAACAAGCACAGGTTAGAAGCGAAACACTATTAGTCCGAAGAGAGCCCAGGATAAGAGCTAAGCAAGGAGACAGATATGGCATCATCCCCACATAATACCTCCTCAAGAGCGCCTGCTATTTAAAAGCGTATTACACTATTGCCTGTTCGTACCATTAACAGTTGAATTCTTTAATATGTGTATATTGGGGTTCGAGCTTCCAGGATGAGTGAACAAGGTGGATTAGATGGTTGATTGGTTCAGGCCACCATGGTGAGGTTACTAGAATAAACACTGTATATATAGAACTGGGCAAAAGTCTTAGACCACCACTAGATTAGATAAAGTATGTCATTGTTTTAATGACCATATATAAGAATTATTTCTCAGAATCTTCAGTGGACCACAACCAGAAAATACAAACCACAGAAAAAAACAGCTTTTACAGATGCAAGTAACCCACGACTGCATCGGGATGCCAAATTAACCCTTCCACAGTCTGAAGAATCTTGACCAGGAAGGGTCATTTTGGAAGGATAGCAGCCCAGGAACCACTTTTCTGGAAGGGGAACAGAGGAAAAGATCTAATATATAACTGTAATGAAGATCAGTGGAAACAGAAATAATTTAAGTTTAAAATATTACGTTTTAATATTTTTAAATATATTAAATTAAAAGTTTGAAATATTTGGGTCTATTTGTCATTATAGTATTGCTAAAATAAACCTAAGGGTGGCCTAAAACTTTTGGACAGAATGGTATATAGTAGATATTATACTGTATTCAAGTATGATCTTCGATTTATTTAACTCGTACATTTCTTTAAAACAAATTCTACTCTATTTTCTATTATAATTCTTACTCTTTGCTGCTCTTTGGATGAGATTTCTTAATATCAGAACCAAATGATGCTGGATCACTTATTGCTGCCAAAGGCCACTGCATGATAATGCTGAAAACAGAAACAGACATAGTCCGAACCCCTAAACACACACAATCTGTTCCCCAGTGGCTCTGGCACCGGATATTTGCTCGAGAAAAAAAAGCTGTTAAACTTGTGTAGCGTGACAATTCATAGTGAACTTTATCAGGCTTTTTCATAAAGCTCCATTAAGATTTCAGGCTGCATTCAGAATGAAAGGTGAAACATTGGATTTGACATTTTCCTGTACACATCTACTTTCATTAAGTCTCTTGAATACTCTTGGATTCATCTTTAATTGTGACAATGCAATCTTAATGTTTTTGCTCAAGGGCTTAACAGTCACTCTGAGTGACTGGTCTGGGACTGAATCTCACAAATCCAGGTCACTAACACAGACCTAGTGAGCACAGATGTTAAAACAATGTCTAATAGCTTTACTTGAAGGCCAGCATGAAAGTATGTACTTAAAATGGAAATGCATGTACAATGCATGGCCAAAAGTTTGTGGTCACCCTTTTAATGATTTCAGGGAAATCTGTGATCTCATAAGTGTGCAGCAAGCAAGAACGTCCTGGGACGTATAAACACGTTGCTCCGAGTGCTCCACTTCACGCCTTCAAACTAGATTATTGAAATTTTCAAAAGACTTGCTTAGCTATCTTTTCTAAATACCACTTAAAAAAAAAGTTGTAAAACAAGGACTGCAGTAACCATCAAGGAAAAGGAGCTTTTTTTGGATGTTTGGTTAGGAGAGGTATAAGAGGTACTGATGTTTTCTAGCAAGAGCTCACATAAATTAAGTACCGATTAGGCATATAGGTATGGAATCTCCATAAACAAACAGTGATGGTACAAATGGTTGTATTTGTATACACTGACACTTTTATAGTTTTTCACCTCCAGCAAATCAATTCTTCAACAATCTGTTCTAAAATGGCCTAGTGAATAAGGCACTGGACTATGGACCAGAAGATCCAGGGTTCAAATCCTACCTCTGCCACAGTTGGGTCCCTGAGCAAGGCCCTTAGCCCACACCTGCTTAGATTGTAAGACTGTATTAATCTGGATAAGGGTGTCTGCTAAATGACATAAATGTAAATGAAAGGCCAGGATGTACAAAAAGTGGACAACAAACTACATTTAACGGTGTGGTTTAAAATAATGCATATCAGCTTCAGTTCTAAATGCATTGGTTATACAGGATCACTAATGTATTTGCTTTACTTTTGACCCCCCTATTAAGAGTGAGATCAGAACTTTACTCTTTTGCTTGAACAGGTGCATCGTTTTCAGAGCAGCCTACCAGATCGATCGACGTATTTATCCAGTATCAAGTTGTCAAAGAAGGCTGTGGGTTTTGAACCACAGGTGCTGACAAAATGGCTAAAATCCTATCCATCACAGAACAACGGTCGTGGAGACTTTCATGCATGGCCTCTGAACTGGAACGGGCCCACCATACATCTAGAATTAGAAAGGATGAGGGTTGATGTTCTGCCACTCATGGAAGATGCAATGGGTACTTTTCTTATCACTGAGTGGGTCACAGAGTTGACAGTGGCTCTGTGAGAAGGATGAGTCTTGGTGAGAGTAAATAAGCCATTCATTTTTGTATCAAGACAGACATTATGTAATCAAACTGCCAAGAAGAACAACAGCAGCCACCCATGCTGTGCGAGTCCATTAAGTCTTGAGAGAGGAAAATTTTTATCGTGCATTAATGACTTAAGGATGAAAGGATGGGCCTGGTGTACACTGCTCACCAAAATCAGGGGCTGCTTCAAAATAAAACATCCCATAATGAAATATCCCCTATTTTTTGTGAGCAGGGTAGAAGTAATTAATTAAAGATTAATTTAAATACTATGAGAATGTGATTCACACTATATATGAGCAAAACCTTGAGGTTACAAAACTCAAATAAAACAGGAACTGAATAAAACATTTTCAGTAAACACAGTTCGGTGGTCAAGTGGGTAATAAAATGAGGAGAGAAACATGTGTTTTTGCTTAAATACAGTACTGTGCATCATAGGCAACCATTAAATTTGTTGACCTTATATTAAATATTGTTGACAATTGGACACAAAAATCAGGATTAATCATCCCACTTATCTTCAGTCCAAATTTTTGTGAGCATTAGTATGATATATCTAATCTAAGCTTGGCCTAAGACTTTTGCACAGTACTGTACATTACTGTATCAGCTGCATGTCTTACAATTTATTTACAATATCTACAATTTAGAAGGATAAAATGAAGAAGGACATCGTGTAAAACCAGTGGTGGTTCCAGCGGTTCCTCTAAATGAGATTCAGTTACCTCACTCTTGACAACAACGACAACAACAGACATTTGGGCAAACAGTACACTGCCCCCCTTCATATATTTACATTTATGGAATTTAGCAGACACCCTTATTCATAACTCATACAGCCTTACAATTCAAGCAATCGTGGGAATTGCTTAAGACCAAACTGTGGCTGCTTTTGGCAGAGAAGGGATTTGAACCCTGAACCATCAGGTCCAGTACCTTAACCGCTATGCCACTGCAGTCAGAGGTATTCTAGAGCCACCACTGGGTAAAACGGTTTTTTTTTTTTGTATGTGTTAGAAAATGCAGAGTTTCACTTTTAATAACCACCAAAGAGAAGTTATGCATCTTTCCCGGTGTAAAGTGTACCCATCCACCTTCAGCAAAACATGTATGGCTGGGAGTGGTCCAGAATTCTGCATTAAATACCAATGAACGTCCATCTGTAGTCCTACTGAATTAGCCAGTAAATAATCAAGGAACAGACACCCAGAGATACTCGGTGCATTTAGTGCATTTGCACAAAGCTTCAAATATTTCAAAGGTTTAAGGAATACATGAATAGTGCAATATTACAGTCAGATTTTATTCCCCAAAACATACATCCACCAAAATGAAGGAATAGTATAGGCACTTTGACGATGATCACTGCTTAACATTAATGAAATTGTAGGGAAGGTTGATCTTCCCATGCAGTCTTAATGCAATTGTCTGATGAAGAATAGATTGAATGTGAGCCACGGTCGTAGATGTGCCCCTACTTCCACTAAGATCTACAAGTGAGGTTGTACCAGTCTGTCTTTAGTATTTGATTTGAACCAAATGTCAAGTGCTGTAATTCCACATGGTTAAATCCGTTCAAATGGATTTAATAAGGGTCACAAAAGTGATTATTTATAGTTCGCAGCAGGTTACGGTCTCGTTTCCCCCCATAGCCAAGGTGAAAACAATTCAATATTAGGCAGGACGTTTTCTATTACTTGTTCCTCGGATGACCCTACTTAAGAATCTACTGAATCTACTTTAAAAAAAAAAAAAAATCTTTATTTTTCAGCACTTAATTTCTCAAGGACTATGTGGAAACAAGGAAGGAGGAAGAAATAAAAATACATTTTAATTAAAAAATAAAATGTATTTAACCTACAATTAAAGTAAAGTGAATCTGGAAAAGAAATTAAATGAACAGAAGAAAACCGTTGGCTCTCCATCGGAGGGCGGAAAAAGCTTTAAAAAAAAATATATATTATATATATATATTTTTTTTAATTTATTTATTTATTTATTCATTTTATTTCAACCATTGGTACTGTGGTAGATCCAAGAAATACCTAAAAAAAAAATAATAAAATAAAAATAATAAAGTTTTGGGGTTTTTTGTATTCTTCAAATATGATCGTCAGCGGATCCGCGAAACAAGCAATAAAAAAAAAACTCTAGCCGTACTAGCATAATCAAATCTTCCTATTAAAGCAACTTCAAATAACCTATTACAAGAATCTGAGACTATACTCTGTGTGAACGACTGAATACTCTGACGTCAGGCAAGACTGATTATAAACTGCTTTAACGTGCTGACATTGGGAGAGCTCCAACTCCAAAATACACGACGATGTAGAGAGAATATAATGCACTGCAAATGCTGTGAGAATGGAGCGTTCGACAGGTACAAGACCTGAAGCGTCTGCACCTGGATGCCGTTGGTGATTTGCATGGATCTGAAAACTCTAGTTGGATGCGACTTGGGTTGCAGAGTCACTTACATTGTCCATCCCTGTCAGACCTAAAGAGGTCCCCATTGCTATGCTAATTTCCCCCCTTGTCAGCGGAAGTTACCCTGTCAAGGTGGACTGCCTTGCAGGGAGGGGCCAGTGGGCAGGAAGGAGCCATCTTCCCACTACAGGGGGATTTCAAGCTTTGTGTGGAAAATGACGTACGAGACAGCATCTTCTTTAGATCCCGAAGAGAACACGACAGAGAGGGCCGATGCGAGAGAAAACACTGTCCCCGTAATGGAGACTGATGGCCTTGTCCTGTCTCCCAGTTATTGTCAGGGATCAAGATGGAAATGGGCCCTTCGTATGAGGGACCCCATCCAGCTGGCGGCCGCCGTCTGCTGGGCATGCTGCCCTGATGCAGGCTTCCATCCACAGCTAGTGTAAATGACAGCTCAGAGGGAAACCGGTGGCTCCTTGATGCCTCCGTGCCACTGTGAGGCATTCCTGGAATTTTCCCCTGCATTGCTTTCATATCACAGGTTGGGAAAAGGCACGGGGACAGGACGGAGGACGTGCGGTGACAACTAAGACTGTCCATGACAGGCTCTCATTTCCTTCCACAGATGAGGCAGAGGGCGTGAAACCCTTCGCCCCGTGTGCGAGACGTGTGCGCTCGTGTGAACGTGAGTACGAGCTGTGAAAGAATAATAGATGTTTATCCGGAAACTGATATGAAGGAGGACCGGCGGACGGTCCTGTGCTTCGTGACTGTAATCGAATGGATCACGACAAAAGCGAGATCAAAAACAATGTCAGCCCAAATCTCTGAATACGAAACATACAAAGACTGTTGAGCTCATGAATCATTTCCTGTGTTCAAATTAGGGTACTTGCTGTGCCAGGTTTTTTTTTTTTTTTTTTTTTTTTTTTTTTTTTTTTTAGTAAGGTCTTTGAATTGCAGTAAATGTTTGCTAATGGCCCACGAAAGATGGAAGTGCCCATTACTTTTCTCTTCTTGCCTTCCTTGGGTCTGTGTGATTCGGATGCTGTTATTGTACCAGCAAAAATAGGCAAAATAATTCACGTCTTATCTATTTATCAGTCTGTCAATCCAGCATTCTCAGATTCCGTTCACATGAGAGTGACGAGTTTTTTCCTTATTACCCAATGTACACACTTCTGTATTGTCTGCTGAACATAAATTGCCCAACAACCGTTTTTCACCAAGCACATCCCACGATCGGTTTTCGGGCTTTGTATTTCATGCTTAATATTCTTGGCGTAATATTCGGGCACAATGCGCCGTAACAGCTGCTATAGACCTAAAACTGAACGATGAAAATTTTATGCAATTACACCGTCATGATGCCTTGGCATGAGTCTGCAAATTTTCCTGCATTCCTTTCTCATATTAAAGGGTTCGCTGGTTCCATGAATTCATAAGCAGACAATGTGACTTCTTATTGTTGCATTTATTTGTGGCGCACATCCTTTTTAAGATCTTTCAAGATATTTATTTGCGGGGGGACCCGAGGTCAAGGTGTTACAAGGTGCGCAAAGCCAACATTGCCTAACAATCAAAAAGAGGGACTAAGGGAATAGACAGGGGACTGAAAAAAAAAAAGAGAAACAGATATCTGCATTTTGGTCTAGCTTTATGGCTGAACCAGACAGGTAGGGCACATGCGGGGGCAGCAATCTAGCTAAAGAGCAGAAGGGCACGCAGCAGTGAAGGGGAATCCACAGGCCTCTAAACAAGGATCTGAAACCCGCCAGGCAGAACTCTCAGTGCAAAAGGTCAAAAGCTGCCCTTTTAAGCATGTTTCTAAAGCAGCGCACACAACTAAAATTAACGTCTGTGCTATGATTAACAGGATGGTGGCTAACGTCACATTACTAAGAAAAACCCAAAAAAAAACAAAAACAACTAAAAAAGACACAAAAAAATGCTAGGCAAACAAATAGCTGTGATGCAAACAACTTAACACACCGACATGTGACTCAGTTCTCTGTGTGTTTGACCTCGCTTCGAAATGATCCATTTATGGACATTATTCATGTGTGTATTTTTCGTAAAACAGAACATGCCTTTATGCTAAATACAGATGTCTATTATTCCACGTTTTAATTTCTATATTACGGTTTATAACATCTTGAACATTCTTATGGGTTTGAATATCTTTGGCATCACTGACTTGAGTGTACACAAAAACAACCACAAACAGCTGCAGATACACCAGTTCTAATAAATTCTAATTTACGGGCTGAAGCAGATCCAGTGTAAGAGATTGGTGTGTAAGACTGGTCATTAGGTTTGATCTAATTTCAATCAAACATTACATACATTTCTACATTTAGCAGACCAACTAATTCAGAGCGACTTTACAACTGATACAGTTTTACAGTCCAAGCCAATGTTGAATAATTTTTGGGTAAATGAACTCTTGATCAATTACTCGACAGTGGCAGGTTAGCAGAGGTAGGATTTGAACCCTTGCAAGCCTAAAGGAGCTCTATTAATTTCTTTATTCTTTCCAGATCTTTGAGTACTCTAATAACAAAACTGAGAAATAATTACACATGGCCATTATACCATTGCAAAAACCATGGTATATCTAACCTAATGGTGACCAAAGACTTTTGAACAGTACTACATCAGTACTACAGCCTTTCATTCAGTCTTTACAAGACAAGCAGTAAGTCAGATCTATTTTTTTCACTAAAAAGGGTGTGAGGCGTAGTTATGGTACACCTTCCCAGCAGGGTGGTGTTTTATTGCAGATTTGGAGACTCTGTGACCCCAGAATACTACAGTCTTTGGCACATTCTGTACCAATGTTTTAAACTTTTTATAACTTTGTAGCTATTGACATTTTTTTCTCACTATTCTCTTTATCTCGTCATCGCTGAATGACTCAGGGAATTTGGAATGTGCTTCCCGTCATGAAGAACAGCTTAAGAATTCCCATAAATCTACGTCAACATCAAATTGTATATATATATATATATATATGACGGGACATGCTATGTAACCTATTAAATATTTATTAAACCTTTAAAAGCGAAGGTACAAACAAGATCTACTGTTGCTTACGAACTTTGTTCATTGAAAAATAAATTTGCAAACAACTTTTTCGAAACCATCTACAACACAATGTATAAGGTACTCAGCATGCGAAGCATAATACTGTAAAAAACAAGTTCTTACTAAATTCCAGTCAATTTTTGAAGAACTTATCCAGTGTGGTCTGACGCGCTTTTGCTGTGGCTATGTGGCGACTTGTGGCTACTTTTTTGTAGACCTGTAGGTGGCAATAGAGGGCTGGGGAAAAATTCGGGAGCGTGTATTGATGCCAAAGAAGAAGAATTTATTTGGTAACCACAGATATTACATATTTCTTATTCGCTGTGTATGCTCCACTGGATGCATATAAGCATCCCGATGCCCTAAAAGCGGACCGATTAAGCGGAATTTTGGTCCAAATAAGCGAATAAAATTACACGTATGTAATAGGATTTGATTTGGTCCGAATAAGCGGCTGGTCCCATTAACCGGAATCGACTGCATATATAAAAACGCACACTGCTCGCACTACTTCAAAATGTAATATGTAATGATGAAATATCCCCTAATTTTTGTGAGCAGCGTAGATTTACAAGCCACATAATTTGTAAGTGTTTGTAAGCTAACGGGGTCTGTCAATGCACAGACCACATAGTTATATTTTTTAAGTAATAGGTATGCACATCTCCATCTCTAACTTTCAGTATTACTGACTCTGACTGTTATAATGTAATACCAATACGGTGATGCTAAATTTGCTCGATCTAATCTGATTGTTGTAACTGGATATCTCATATTAGTGGGTTTGCACTGCAGGACTTGAGACGTTTGTTGCAGACAATACTTGCGTTAAGCATACACACCTATATAGTAACTATAAATAGAAAAGATGCTTCATCCTGCCAACCTTGATCTCCAGTAGTCATTATTTGACAGACGGATTGATGTGAAATGGCGGAACAGCAGGAGCTAGACTTGCTGCAGCTTTCCTGGACTTAGACTGGAAAGTCCTGAATTATAATAACCAAAAAAGAGGCAGCCGGGTGGTACGGTGGTTGGCATTAGCCGCCTAACAGCTTCGAGATCTTTGGCTTGATCCAGACCCAAGGCTCTGCCTGGGCATGTCTTCTCTAGGTCCACATAGGTTTACTCTGGTTACTCCTGTTTTCTCCCACCTACATTGTTATTCATTAACACTACTGGAAGTGTGATTTTTTTTGTTGTTGTTGTTGTTGTTGTTGTTACGAAGTATTTGTTCTAGTTATGATGCATAACGGCAAAAGTGATGCAATTTATGATGAAGACAGGTGTGTGTTTAGACTTGTAAAATAATCGTTTCTCTCGCCGTCTTGGTTAACAATGTGAGAGCGGTGGATTTATGACCAGAGTGTTTCTGGAAAACGTTTTTTTTTTTTTTGCCTTGAACGAGAACACTTGTTCAGTAATGGTTTGCAAGTGTGCCCCCGTCCTGCAGGCTGTCTGTTCCACAGGACTTATTTTATTAATTGAACTCGTTTCCTTTACGTACGTACGTACTCTTACATGCACAAACACATCCCACAGTACCAGTGATTGAACTGACATTTATGTTTGTCATTACCGACGATTTTTTGGACTACTGTAAATAATTACGCTTCCGCCTCTTGGCAAACAGACGGTCGTACATAATCATAGCCTTGCTGTGAAATTGATGCGTTGTTACGCGGCGGTGTGTCACAGATGGATTGATTGCTGTGGTTACAGAGATCTGGATAGTGCAGGATATACCACACTACGATTGAGTTTGCTGCCAGAAATGTGATCTGTTCTGTCAGCCGGATGGCATAACCGTATGCAGAGAACATTTTCACTTTTGTAGAATGTTTCGATATAATGTTCATTTCACTGATGAGGCATGATGTCTGTTCGCTTGTTTGTTTTTAAGCTGTGCAAAAAGCTCTGCATCATCCTCATCATCATCATCATCAGCGTCACTGATCAAAAAGTCATTAAATAGACAGTGATGACTAAGCAGTAAAAGTGTACACTTTGACACACACACACACACACACACACACACACACACACACACAAAAACAATAAAAAAAACCCAGATAGAAATGTCAGATTAAAAGATTGAGCACGCAGTTATGTCTCAGACAGAGATTTAAATGATTTCAGGTGTGGTCTGTATCGCCCACGTTAAGGCCAGACTTTTTTTTTTTATTGTAATCATATTTGAAGAATACACAAAAAATAACTTTTCTTTTTGGTATTTCACGGATCCGCCGCAGTACTAATGGTTGAAATAAAAATGTTAAAAAATCATAATTTTATTTTTTAGCTTTTTCCGCCCTCCGGTGGAGAGCCAACGGTTTTGTTCTGTACATTCAATTTTTTCACATTTAATCTATTTAACACACACACATACACACACATATACAAAAATACACACACTCACGCTTACACACACACATTATA
>JAUZSV010374048.1:0-11279 GCA_034780495.1 Parotocinclus cesarpintoi | reverse complement strand
CACGTATATAATAGGATTTGTTTCGGTACTTTAGGATTTGGTCCGAATAAGCGGCTGGTCCCATTAATCGGTGGTCCTATTAACCAGAATCAACTGTATATGAATAGAAGAAAAATATAAAAATTTGAACATAAACATAAGTGATAAAGTATCTCAATAAAATTATATACAGGTTAATTACAGATACATTAGGATAGGATTTCTTAATTGCTTTTGCTATTGCTTAATTGTACTAGAATGAGGTTTTGTCTAATACAATACAAAGCATAGTCCGGCCTGCAGCTCTGCAGCCTCTCTCTCAGCAGGGTGCAAAGCACTGTGTTTTGTTAGACATTCCTCTCATATGGAGCATTAATGTGTCTGTGCTACAGGAGCACTCCTGATAGTTCAGACCAGATGGGCTACACTTTGGCCACGCGTAGAGAAGCCTTGGATACCTAATATCATGTGATTAGTTTGTGGTTATGTCTCTCCTCAGACCACTATTTCTTTGTTTGTTTTTTTCTTTCTGGCACAATAGAAGCAAGGTTATATCAAAATATACAGACATAGTCAGAATGGTTCAAGGCCCGCAGGTCTTCACACTGACAATGAGAACCTACTGTTCACTTAGTAACAAATTGTCAACATTATTCTTAAAAAAAAACAGCATAATAAAAATCAATACGTGTTTAGTATAGCTATAATTTGAATACAAATATAAAGCATAATCATAAAATTCAATAACGCCAAAAAAAATGCTATTATTTTACTATTTATATTATTTACATATTTCATGTAAAATATTACCGCAAGTCAAGTCAAATGTATTTCAATAGCACTTTTTACGTGTTGCCTCATAGCAGCTTTACAAATACTGCATCTATGCTCACAACCCTAACTAAACAAACCTAGTGGAAAGGAAAAACTCCCTGAATTCAAGTCAAAAGTTTGATTTCTATAGCGCTTTTTACAATATAATATTGTCTAAAAACATCTTTACAACTTTAGATTGTGATCTAAATTATTAGACTAATCTCAGTTTGAGCAAGTGACAAAGTAAAACTCCCTAAACAGTATGAAGAGGAAACCTTGTGTCTAGATCTCATCTGTAAAATGTGACTAATTAACCCAATTAAAAGGTTTATAATAATTAATAAAATACAAAATATCAAAGAGATATTAAACACATTTAAAGGAAATGTAGTAAATAAAAGAATGTATAATCTGTAGACTATAGTAGGCCCACATGAAAGAGAATAAAACAATTTTAAGAGAAAAAGAAAACAAAATATACAAATAGTACTATTTATGAAAAGTAAAATAGATTTTGTTGACATAGAATACTCAGTCAGGCAGAGGAGAGGAAGTTATTGCCATTCATAAATATTCTTGTTATTATTGTTGTTTGTTATTTGTTCAAAAATGTATTGAAAATATACTAATAAATAAAAATACAATTATAAACCATTACGATCTATACAGTCTAACAATCGTAGTATGAGAAAGAAATTATAATTATAATTAGGGATGCTCCGATCATGTTATATGCTTCCAATTGCGATGCCGATCACTGATATTGATCACATTGACTGCCTGTAAATTTTTCTATTTAGTTATGATGAGAGCTAATGGTTACGTGATCTGGAAAAAAGAACAATAAAAATATTTTACACAAAAACATGTTTTACAAAAGCAAAAATACAAAGTACTTGCAGACACAACTATTTTTTCACCACTGAAAAAGGCTGGCCATCTAGCCTGATTAATTCTATTATTTTTCGGCTTATTTGCTTAGTCTTCTGACTGTCACGCTCATACAGGCGAGTGTTGGCAAAGTGCCCTAAATTGCCCTTTGACTGTTGCTGCTCCACGTGGCTTTTTTAAAATTCTCTCCAACGAGCCTCAAAAACTCACCATACTCCGTCAAGTGTTTGTTCTTTAAATTATATATTAAATTAGTTGTGTTGAAGCATTTTAATGTGCTTCCTCTACAAGGTAATTTTCGTTGCATGATGTGAACTTTACATCAATCTCACAGACCGTATAAAAGTTACAAACAGCAAACATGTTTGTTTATGATTTGCCGCCACACGCCTGCGTAGTGTAAGGGAGAGGGGGCGGGGACACAACACTGCACAACAGGCCTCTGTGGGCTGCAAAGTATGGGTGATAGGATTTGAACGGCAATGAAAGACATTGATCTGCATATGCCGATCACATGCTTTGTCACGTAAATCAGCGGATAATGATCGGTCGCCGATCAATCGAAACACCACTAATTACAGTTATTATGTTCAGCACTCTACATTTAAAAGCCACAACACAAAATGCAAACAGGAGTAATTCATTGGCAGCCATGTCACTGGAATCACATTTCCAAGTCAAATACTATTATGTTCTTAGTGTGGTTGTATTGTATGGCATACTTGATGATGTAGAAGGTCTCAAGCTGCATACACTTACGGTGTGATTATCACTCAAGAGGTACTTCAACATTCTGGTGAATGAATACAAACTCTGCTCACCATCAACTTTAACTGCAATCAAGACTTCAGGGCCAAATTAAATGCTGATACATTTAGATACAAGAGAAAATGGAGGAAATGGAAGAATGTAGTTAATCAGTATTAAATTCATGGAATTTTAAAAGGCCACAAAAGAGATTCTAGGTAATTCACACGTGTCACCGTTTAAAATCGTTACATTAATGTAAAAAGGTTTTATGATCCATTTTGTTTGCTTAATACAAGATACCATATAATAATTATATTTTAGACTGTGTTTATGGTATTATTACATTTTCCAAATGTCCTTATGACTAAAGGGGAAAGTCTATACATTTTAACATTCGCATTTATGTAATTTAGCAGATGCCCTTATCCAAAGCGACTTACAATTAATACAGTCTTACAATCAAAGCAATTTGGTATTCGAACCCTAACCTACTACTACCATATCTAGTAGTTTATGCTGAGCTATGCAATGCGTTTTGGGTTGGTATAGAAGTACACGCTATTTAAAAACTCATCAGTGTCCATTCACTGTAATGAAAGGTCTTAACAATTATAATAGGAAACACAAATCTGTCTTTTAACTCTGGACTTTGCACTGTAAGCAATCACTGAAGTATAATAAGAGAATGGAGAGAGAATGGAGCTTAACACGTCATGTAGGTGTAACTAAAGTACTGATTGTGTACTCCCTTGCTTGTTAACTCTCGTCTTTGAACTAGAGACTGTTCTAACTTGGTTGATGTGTTTGGAGACTTTTTGAACAAGTATTATTCATTCATAAGTGTATGTGGCTGTCCTACTGCAAAAAACATCCATTTGTTTTTACCTGTATATTTTACCTGTATACACACATATATACACTGTTTACCATTCACTCGTTGAGTCTGTGTTTCATCTGGCTGATTTTCACTGTTGATCATAAAACTCTCTATCAGTGTCATTTTGGCTTCCATTAAATAAAAGCCTTAGTCCTTCTAATCACTCTTCAATCACACTTGTTTTCAGTGGTATATCTTGTTGTCACTATGGTAATTTCAAGTCAATGTGGTAGTTTTACATGACGTAATTTCAAAGAACTGGGCAAAACTGTACATGCATTTTTACTAGTGATCTCAGTCGTTTAGCCACTAGCCACACTATCTAATGGTTGTATCATCACATATCTGCCTTAAACATGCACATGTATGCATTCATCTAGTGCAGAGCAGCAGGGAGTAAGAGATCCACCCACACTCTTTCACACATCTTTACTAACAAAGCCCTGAGGAGGAGGAGGGTGAAGATTTTAGAAGTGGCTAATTTGGACTTAACTTTAACTTTTAACTTTTCAGAACTGGTTTGACCCTTTCCATTTGAAACACACCTAACGTCTTTTCAAAGCACAGCAAAAAAACAGGTTCTCTGTGTCTGGTGGATCCAACATATGTATTAACTTTTAATCCAATATTATTGGTTATGCATTGAGATATACCATAAATAACCATGTTACACATTACTGTTGTTTTATTATATACAAGTTGTCTTAACTACAGTAGTACTTAACTTCCTAGTTCGTATTTGTAAGCGGTTCATTTCAATGCATTTTTAACAATAAAGCACAATTCTGCATTCCATCCATGTCCTATGAATAGGAAGGCTAGACTTCTGAACTTCCTATCCTTCTAAAACTACAAAGTTTTCATGTAAAAGCACTGCTCCACAACTGCAATCTAAACCCTGTCAGATCCATCAGGTACCTGTAATTCAAACTTCTGCTTTTCTTACCTTTACAACCCATTGTTTGTGAGCAATCAGGTCAGGTGTTACAACATGCAACAGTATCACAAAAACAAAGACTGGAACCAAAGAAGTAAACAAAGATGCTTAATATCAGTTCAAGCAAGTGCAAGTTTCAGGTGAGATTGCTTGAGATAATATTCTGAAAACCAATTCAGAGATTTACTGTGCCATTGCAAGTTAGGAATGTTTCCATAAGAGAGCCTTCACCCCAATTTACCCCAACTATTTTTCGGTTGTCATGAGGCACTTTCTTAACAAGAAGTTCTATAGAACATTTCCTGTAATATCTGGTTGCATTATTTTATTAAAGAGATAATTATAAAAAATACAAGAATTAGAAACAATTATCTATATGGTCATTATATTATTGCCAAAGCAACAGTATGTCTAATCTAATGTCTAATCTAACCTAAGACTTGCATGAGCCTTCATTGTGGCACACTGTAAGCATTCCAATTTATCTCAAAGGTATCTGAGGGCTTTGTGTACGCCAGCAAAGTTCTCTAGCAAAGCTGGCAACCCGTGTCTTTACTGACTGTTTTATTAAGGTAGGGCAAAAAGCTGATGTACTGACATGTTGGCAGGAGGAAGTTTATTTAACATTTTATACATATTATACATAGTGAAACTGAGTGAAGCCTTTTATATGCCACCGTTTATCTATGAGGATTTCATACGTCTGTGTTGTATATTATAAACTCATTAGCAAAGGGTGATGCTCGAATAACAGTTAAAACTAATTAGAACAGAGATCACTAATTAGACTGGAGCCCACCTATTTCTGGCCATATGGTGTAAACATACTTGACAGTCATAAAACTGTGATGTAATCGTCCATCTTAACAACAAAATGTTAGGGCCCATACACCAACCTAGAAACTACACCCCAAGCCACATGACTGAGGTCAGCTCTTGGCTTGGCATTCCATTTGCTAAATCAAAACAATATTAAACCCAGTGAGCTGAGCTGTATATCAAAGCCAATCTGAGAAGGCCCTGATGGATCTGGTGAGATTTTGTACTGACATGTGTTTCAGAAAATCTTAACACTGTAGGAAAAGACTACTGTGTTGTTATGTTGGCAAAGAGCACAAAAGCAAAGCTTCAGTGTAAAGCTTCAAATTCAATTCATTTGTAGAAAAAAAATCATTTTTTAAAAATAAAGTTTTGTAAAGCAGCCAGGGATGACAGTGGAAAGGAAAGCATTTTTCTAGTCATGGTCTTGGGGTAAGGTGGACTTGTTGTCAAAACCAGCCCAGTCCAATGTGTCTGTCTGAGGAAACATTATTTATGAAGTGAACTGTTCGATCATTATTTAACATCAACAGTCCATTCAAACAAAATAAAACAGTCATTTCTCTAAACGCCGTAATAAGATCTGATGTACACTCAAATTGACTAACAGGGAAATACAACTTAATGCTCTTCTCGTTTCGTATCTAATCAATGAATACAATTAATTTATAATAGTCTGAGCTTATAAATGGCAAAAGCATGCATCCTGGCCTTCTTGTTTTACTTTATAACGCTTGCAAAATCTGGAATTATACTCTTCGGGTGTGATAAGCAACGTAACCAGCCTGGTCCAGTACATGACCTTACCAGTTAAGAAACAATGTAAAGCTGAAAGTAAATTCAGAAATAATATATCAGTTATAATGAATGATCATGAATTGTAATGAATGATCATGAATTGTAATGAACAATGAATTGCAAAGTGAATGGCAAACAAGGTTTTTGCCCATTTTGTTCTTATTATTTTTATACGATTAAAAATCGTAATCTCATTTCGGTCTTGGCTCAGTCTTGACTGCTAAAAGTCCTGGTCTTGACTATAACAGTCCTACTTCGAAATAAACAACTCCCTGTTTAAATGTCCAGAAATCATGATAAGCATGTAAACATTTCCCTTGGTATCTTGCACATTCCTTTCCAAATTGTAAGGGACCAAAACTTAAGGGTGACAATAAACAATAAGCTATAAATAGGTCTGTCTTTATAAACATTCTTGCCAAGAAACACACACCCTTGCATGGACAATGGAAAAACACAGTTTGCCTTCAGTACAAGTTACAAGACCACCAGTCTCAGACTTCTTTTACATGTGACACTATATCCTGTTGCTGCTGTCATATTCTTAATATGACCTGAATGCCCATTTAAACACACAACATTCGAATTATTGCTGCCATACATGCATTATTGTTGTTGTTGTTGTTATTATTATTATTGCAAACTTACCCAGCTGATGCCCTTGATGGACGATTTTTCAACTGAATATCGATCAGGGAAAAATCGATAATTGTAACTCCGAAACAGATGCATTCTTGAACACGGGTTCGAGCTCAAACACAGTTGAACCGAGGGCATTTGGCTCACATGGTAAGAACACCGATAATATCCTCTCACTTTTCCCGCAGCCGCCACTCAGCAGACGTTCGTCTGTGCCTACACAGAGCCATTCCGATACACACCGGTTCTATACAACCTGCAACCTGCCGCTCACAACGCGTGCGTGTAAAGGAGCGCGGAAGAATGTCAGAAAGCGTGCGTGGTTTGTTTAGAGCTCTGTCGGAAAGCCCGCAAAGATCAGCCCACTCTCTCCTCTCCGCCTCTACCGGCACAAACACGCCCACTGATGCACTTGTTCTCTCATATACAATAGACTACACTTACTCACTCATTCACTTACTCACTCACTATTCACTTTCTCATCAGGTGCACCAGGTCTTGAGAATGGCACACTCTTTGGTTTTCACAAAGTTTGCTGCATCAGTTTTGTATGCTTGCAGTTTGTATTTACTCTTGATTATGAGTGATCACATGAGCTGAAATTCAAATCACCTCATCCCAAACATTCCAGCATTCCAGCCATTGTATTTCAACCCTCCATAATGGCCTGCTAACATCATTTCAGTGATGATCTCCTTATCTCAGGAGAAAAGGCTAATGAGAAAAATACCGTTCATATTACTCTGCCATATTCATTAGAAGAGCACATTGGTTGCCTTAAAAGGGAAGTGGTGCTGAAAAAGTAGTCTTTTGTTAACCAGGGTTAGGCCAGAATTTTTTAATTGCTTGTTCCTCGGATGTCCCTACTTAAGAATCTACTGAGGAGGGAGGGAAAAAAATAAAATCTTTATTTTTCAGCACTTTTCAATTTCTCGAGGACTATGTGGAATCAATACAAGGAAGGAGGAAAACATAAAAATAAATTTTGATTTAAATAAAAATGAAATAAAATTTATTTAATCTACAATTAAATTAAAGTGAATCTGGAAAAAAAAAATGTAAGTACAGAACAATACCGTTGGCTCTCCACCAGAGGGCGGAAAAAGCTAAAAAAAAAAAAAAAAAAAGATTTTTTTTTTTTATTTCAACCATTAGTACTGCGGCGGATCTGCAAAACACCAAAAAAAAATATATATAGATATTTTTTGTATTCTTCAAATATGATCGTCGGCGGATCCGTGAAACAAGCAATCAAAAAAGTCTGGCATTACCTCCAAGGAAACACGTGCAGTCATCTTTGCATAAAAAGGGTTTCAGAGGCAAGAACATTGTTGCTTGTTAAATAGCACTCCAATCAACCATTTATCGAATCATCTGGAACTTTGAGGAGAAAGGGTCTATATTAGTGAAGAAGGCTTTAGGGGACCCATCTCCTCAAGAGGATGCAGCTATGAGATGCGGTCACCGCCAGTGTAGGGCTTTTGGAAAATGGCTTGTTGTCAACGAGGGCAGCAAAAAACACTTCCATTTCCAACATTTCCAAGAAAAACATCAAGGACCATGTCATGCCAACAGTTAAGCGTCCTGAGACCATTCATGTGAAACATTCTTTTGCCTAAGAACTTTGACACTGCCTTGAATCAGGAAAGGTTTCGAGGAATCCTCCAAGAGCAACTTCTCTCAAAGACCCAGGAGCAATCTGGAGATGAACAATGTTTTTTCTTGCATGTTGGAGCACCATGTCACAAGGCAAAAGTGATAACCAAGTGGCTCTGTGAACAAACCATTGACATTTTGGGTCCACGGCCAGGAATCTCCCCAGATCTCAAACCTATCGAGAACCTGTGGTAAATCCTCAAAAAGAGGGTGGACAAATAAAACCACAGAAACTCTGATCAACTCCAAACACTAATTAGGCAAGAATGGGTTGCCATTCAAGATTTTGCCCAGAAGCTCATATCCAGCATGCCAGAGCAAATTGCAGAAACCAGGGTCAACACTGTAAATATTAAATATATTAAGTAATATTAAGTAATTTGCTTAAATGTATTTTGAAGTAGCCCTTATTTTTTGTGACCAGTCTATTAGTCAATAAAAAAATTTTATAAATGATTTTTTTCTATAAAAATTTTACTCTTCTAATAGTAAGAATCCCCACATTACCCCCCAGATCAGGTATGACTTGGCAGGTGGATCACTCACAGCACTGCAAAAGCACTAACATGGTGGTGGTGGTGGTGGTGGTGGTGTGTTAGTGTGTGTTGTGCTGGTATGAGAAGATCATACCACAGCAGTGCTGCTTGAGTGCTGCTTTTTAACACTTTGTCCACTCGCTGTCCACTCTATTAGACACATCTACCATATTGCTTCACCTTGTAGATGTAAAGTCAGTGACAATAGCTGTCATTGCACAGTTTGTGTTAGACATCATCTAATCCTTCCTCAGTGACCACATGATGCTGTTGGTGATGGTGGAGACAGTGAGGTGCTTAAAAACTTCAGCAGCGCTGCTGTGTCTGATCCACTCACGCCACTCACATTAACACACCACCACAGTGTCAGTGCAGTGCTGAGAATGATCCACCACCCAAATAGAACCTGATCTGTGTTGGTTCTGTGCTGGTCCTGACCATTAGAGAACAGAGTAAAAGGGAACGAACAAAGTATGTAGAGAAACAGATGGATTACAGTCTGTAATTTCAGAAGTACGAAGTGCATCTATATGGTAAGAGGAACTGATCAAATAGACAATGAGTGTAGGTGTATCTAATAAAGTAATAAGTGATTGTAAAATAGCAATTTGTATCTTATTATAATGGCACATACAATAAGAGATGCAAAGAGAGGCAAAACTAACACAAAAATAATGCAAATAAACAATTTTAAAAGTTGCATTTTACTGTTTAATGGCCTTTTAATGTTTTTTTTATCATACAGATGATTCAAACATCAAGTCTACTTGCCTAATATGTTGTTGATGCTCTGGTATATGCTCTAATTGCCGAGGTATGAACTCCACAAGACCTTTGAATGTACCCTGCGGTATCTAGCACCAAGACGTTAGCAACAGATCCAGACAGCAGCATGCTAAGACCCCTAAGTTAGAAGGTGGAATATGTTTCTCACTTCAAGCCATGGCTTTTTAGTCATTAATGTTCCATGAATACCACTTTTAAGAAGATTTCTCGGGGCTGCTAGTTCTAAAGACTGCAATTTTTTGCTTGTTTTTTGTGCTTGTAAATGCGTTGAGGTAACACAGCACATCTGGTTTCACCTGTCTGCTGTAACAATTTACACTTAAAACTTAGGATCACAATAGAGCAATTTACACTTTAAACTTAGGATCACAATAGACTAAAGTAGTGCTTATCTTTGTACTGTGTAAGGAAAACATAACTTTTTACGTTTAGTTTAGTATGAAGTTTTAAAGAAATGCTGAGAATACTACTTTATCTCACAGTGTCTTTATCTCACATTTTTTCAGTGTCACTGAAAAAATGCTTTTCTTTGGGTGTAAGATTCTATATATTTACTTTATTGATTCACACAATACTCCCAAGTTTATCAACATTGTATCATGCACTGTATATACAAATAGAGATTAAGAGCGTTTTTTCACCACCTATGGATCTGTATAACCAATATCTCAGCATTTTCTTTTAGTTTGGTTATGGCTGTCTGGACTAGGAATAGTGGCCTAAGGATTGACACTAAGGCTGTGAAGCTTAGAAGCTACAACAAACAGTAAGGTGTGAGAAACAAAGTAGGTGGTTAATTGCACCTACATTAGTCATTAGACTGGTTTGATTAGAAGCCATCTTTGAATAGCTTACCTGATCAGATGTTGTCCGCCTAGGCGAAGGAAGTGCAGACATTATAAATGTATCTGCAGAGCACATGCCTGCCAAGAAAAAAATATGGAAGAATAATCACAATTTCAGCCAGCGATTGATTTGAGTTTTTACAGGTCATGGCATTGTTGTTGATTATGCTGTGAATATAAAGAAAGGGTCAAAATTGGTAAATGCTCACAAAATCATATGAGAACCAAATAGAGTTACTATATTAGCTTAATTCCCTTTTCAGCACTGAGGTGGTCGCCTAATAAACTAGCTTACAAGATTGTCTGTTGCTTTAATACGTTTACATTTTTACATATTATTGTATTAATATTACAATAATATTTACAGTATTTAGCAGATGCCCTTATCCAGCGCGATTTACAAAAGTGCTTTAATACATCAATTACTTAACCTATTCCTAATAATCCAGACCTATTCTTACTCTGGCAATATAGGACAAACAACACGGGCAATTCTAGGATCAGAGCTTTAGGGGGGATACCCAATGATGAATTAATTATGTTTTTCAGACAAAATCCCATTAAAACAACAACAGCATGAATGATTCTTAATTTTTAGGGATGCCCCAAAGTACACCCTAATGCTAACAATTTAATATATTAAAATTAAAAAACAAAGAAATCATATTTACATAAATATTCACAGCCTTTGCTTAATACTTAGAACCAGCTTTGGCAACTACAGCCTCAAGCTTGGCACACCTATTTTTAGGCAGTTTTGCCCATTATTCTTTGCAGTACCTCTGAAGCTCCATCAGGTTGGATGGGAGATGTCTGTGCACAGCTATTTTCACATCTCTTCAGAGATGTTCAATCGGATTGAAGTCTGGGCTTTGGCTGGGCCACTCCAGGACATTCACAGAGTGGTCCTGAAGCCACTCCTTTGAGATGTTGGCTGTGTGCCGATGAAC
>JAUZSV010373949.1:0-11280 GCA_034780495.1 Parotocinclus cesarpintoi | reverse complement strand
TAGACCAACTCTCTAAACGACCTGCTCACAGACGTATTCAGTGCCAATTACCCGTGCACGGACAACGCATTGCCGGAGGCGACACTTCTGCCGGATTTTGTTCGGCCCCCCAAATTTCTTCATGTCCTTGCAGAAATCACACTGGGCACAGTCCTCGGTGCGTCTGCACGGCTCGCACTCGCCGCACATGCGAGCTGATCGCTTCACCTGGGCCACGGCAAACGTTTATTATTCAGTGAGCCAACTGTGTTCTGAAACATTACATACAGCAACACTAACCAAAAAAAAAAGAAAATCTCCAAAAACTTTTGACCTTTTAAAAAACATAACAGAAAAATGCACAGTTGGGCACTGGAATTGGACTGAAACAGTGTGGATCGTTAGTGTATGCAGTATAAAAATCCTCCTGAAACATTAGAGGAACATGTAACATAAAGAACCAGTGCTGGAGTCTCTGAAGACTGGTTACAGGTTAGCCTCAGTAACCACAAAAATAGGGTGGGGGGAAAAGGGACTTCACAGTTCATATATGAAAAAAAAAATAATTGCCACTTACCTTAGAACCACGCCGCTTATCTAGCCTGAATTCTGGAGAACTGGCGCGCTTTTCAACTCTCTCTGGTTCAATCTCCTTCTCTCGATTCTTCTTTGATCGGTACTTGACCTCGAGCGAAGGATCCATGTCTGCAGAGAGTGCTCACTCATTTCAACTTTGCGAACCGGCATCAAAAACTGGTCTAATCTAGCAAGCAAACCAGCAACAAATATTAAAGAAAGGAGATCAATTGGTGCCACCCACCCTGACACTGTCGGCAGTACCACTCTCTGATACCCTTGGCCATTTTCTCAGTCACGTTTATGCAGTGCCCGTGAAACCACTCGTTGCAGTTGTCACAGCCACTGTGGAAACAGGAGGTAAAAGCGGTCTAAAAGCCAGAACGTCTAAGGTGGACCCATGTTTGTTTACATAGCAACATTACATCATGAAGCAGTTGATGTCTGGCTTTCGGCAGATGCAGTACAGGGGGGCGTTCCCCTCCTCCATACTGCTGTTATCCACAACGGCTGCCTGTTCCATATCGGACACCTCGCTATCCTGAAGAAATAAAATAACGCATGGGTCAACAAAGAAATAGTTTTCACCGCACATAAGTGGCACAGCCTCATGAAGCAAAATTTAGTCCTGATCTATTAAGGCAGCTCTGTAACATGGTCCAGTGCACTCTGGTGCCTTTCTAGCTCAGAAACACAAGGTTAAACATGACATTTAAAAGGCTGCAAGGTGAATCGGCAGCACGTAGTGCAAAACAAGACCTGACCCACCCTTAGACACTGAGCCACATCACTGAGACAATGACAGACTGATCTAATGCCATTTCAGTGATGGAGGAAACCCACACTGACAGGGAGAACATGCTAACTTCACACAGACAGTCTCTAAAGCTGTGACGTGTCACCGTAATGCTCCAAACTGTTAAACACAATGTTTAAACCTACTAAATGTCATCAGATATTACAGATATTAAAGAAAGTGGTTCATCTATCAGCTGTGGCTCCTGCTTGGTTCCAGTACAAACCTGCAGGCTGTTTACAGACAGTTCTTCATTCCTAATACAGATAGCACAAGCTGTAATAATAATAATAATAATAATAATAATAATACAATTACATAAGCACAAAGAAATATCAAATAAATGACATTATAACCACACAGACTCATACATAGTTGGTTCTACAGGGTATTATTGTTTTGTTTAGGTCATCCATACATAGCGTTAGCATTAGCTATGAGACTCACCATCACTTCCCCCGCCGCTTCTGCGTTGCCCAGCGAGTCGTAGCTACAGTTTTGCACTACTGTAAAACAAACTTCAGCTTTACACAATGGTTAAACTTCAAAAGAGCAACCAAAATACACCAAATTAAAGATAGTTATACACTGTAACTAGCGAGCGGCTAACCGGCGCCGAAGCTATGTCTTCTTCCTTGAACGTAGGTCATTCGTTAAAAATAAAATAGCGCACTACCGCCAACTACTGGCTCAGGGTGCGGCCATGATACGCATGGCTTCCCGTAAACTTTCTCCAGCCGTCTAATATGCTATAACAGGGAGGGAATGATGGGGATCGCGTCATATTTTGACACTGCTTTAGACATCAGTGTCCCCATAAGCAGATCGATGGCCATGAGTTTATATTTGACCATATGCCAGAACTCACTATGCACTTTGAAAGGAACAATGGCTCTGGAGAGGAACTGGGGAGCAGCGGTTCAATCCCGACCCCAGTGTGTGTGTGTGTGTGTGTGTGTGTGTGTGTGTGTCCTTTTGGAATTCGAACCGTGTCTAGGATTGTGTCTGACTTGTGCCCTGTCTTTCACAGTGCAAACATGGACGTAGAAAAAAAATAACATTATAATATAATATGGTGCACGGAATAAGGCTCTATATATAAATTCAGAAAAAAATTAGATATGGTATTATATACCGGTACAGTTGTTATTGCACATGATTCAATAGTACATTGTGAGAGTGATGCTGAAGTGATATATACTGCTCACAAAAATGAAAAGTCCCATAATTAATTATCCTCTAATATTTGTGAGCAGTGTATTATGAAAAGTAACATTTGTTGATTTTTTTATTTAAGGTTGGGTGATCAAGCTCAGACTCAAGCTCAATCTCAATCCCAAACGCTAATCAGCTCTCCCAAACCCGCTACAGCTCAAACTTTAAGTTAAACCCGCTTTCTGTTCAGTTTAAGCCTGTTGTTGCCACATGGCTGCTAAGGGAAGTTAGCGGAGGAGGTGGGAGGAGTCCGGGCGGGAATAAGGCGGGGCTTACCGTGCTGTGCCGTACTGTGTAGGAGGGACTTGCGCTTTACATGTCCCCCCCCCCAGCCTTTTAAACTCTTTGCGCATGCGCATTCGGTTGATTTTGAGACTTAGTCTGTTAGACGGCGGTGGCTCTTCACTCTCTGACCAGCCGGTCCACCGGCATTTTACTCTTAAACCATTTTAACCCGCTTTTAGAAAACAGTCGTGGTAGAAATGAGTGGCGACGACTATCAGGTAATTCTTTTCAGCGTCACGTTTTTCGCTTTTAGACTTATTTGACGGAGTTTTAAATCGCATTTGTAGCACTTAGTCTTTTCTAAAGTATGCTAAAGCTTACTAACTGTCCACTTTCCCTTTTTTGACGCGCTTAACGTTCCGAGCGCCGATAGTGAGAAACAGAAATACAGTTAATATAAACGTCACGTCTAAAACGAGCACTTTTTAAAAATGTGAATATTTACGGTGTTTTTTTTTCATGCTCGCTTTGTTTTACTTCTGTGCTCGTTAGCTTGTAGCACACCTAGCTCCAGCTCTCTGTGTGTCCGTTGGAGTAGCGTGTTAGCCTGATATCACTTTCTAACCGAAACTCCTTTCTGCTTCACAGGTCGATTCTGGCTCCAAATACAGCGGTAAGTCTCCCTGTGGTTTTGTGAACCCGAAAGTAAGCGAATACGCGCCGAACATCGATGTTCTGTCACTTCTTTATCTCGCTACACGGCTAGTTTTTAAAGGACAGAAATGGCGCCTGGAGACTAAGTCCCCACACTCGCTGACAGGCGCCTATTGTTCACATTCAGGCCACTGAAATAGCCTCGTTTAGTCCCTTTTGCCCAATCAGACCTCGGTTACCGGTAGGTAAGGAGGTCGAAATTGTAGATGTCGTTTTAACGAGGTCGAACGAGCCCGGATCTGGTCGTAATCGCGTTTTGAAAGTGGGGCTTTAGAGGTTAAGGACTTAGTCTCTGCGCCATTTTCTTTTTCTCTGCCTAGCGGTCTGACTGTAAAAAAACGACTAAGTGCCGATCGACGTGATATGGAGGCGAAGCGTGCAGGGACCTGGCTTAAATCTTTTAAAGAATGGCTTTTTGAAACACTGAGCCCTTTCTTAAAAACAGCATTATTTGATTAGGAGTATATGTCCGTAAGCCACGTTTTACAGACTTAAACGTGCTTTACTGATGCTTGGAGCTGTTGTGAAGAAAAAATATATATTCCACAGCTGTGAGCATCCCTGCTTTGATTATTTTAATATAAAATAAAATTTCATATATTTCTCAATCAGCGTTTAACCTTACACACCCAACAGACAAACAATAATTTACAGGATGTGGCATCTGAAGCGGTTGGCCTGGTCACCTCACAGATCCAGGGATCCCCAGTTCGAACCAGATCTTGGACATTGGCCACGTGGTATTTAAATGTAATATGTAAATTATATATAATTTGGTATATAATAATAGGTAAATTGGTCACTCTAAATTGGTGACTGGTGTGTTGATAAAACCTACAAACAAAAACAAATTCTGGATGCACCAGTTTCCTTTCCTTGTTCAGAGGACTTGCATAACTCTTAATTGAGTTAGAAATTCTAATTGGCCCAGTGTAAATATTTTCCCGACTGGTATAAAGGGCATGGATGCTGTGAAGATGTTAGACAAACAACCGAACAAACATTAAGGAAATGAATTGCTTGTGCATTGTCAACCATGGTGCTCGGTTGCCTGACAAGTAAGTGATCCAATTTCCTTAAGGTATGCGATGAGTTTAAGAAACAGCCGCTGTCCTTAAACCTCAAACATCAGCATGGTCGAGTTTGCTAGAATTTCAAGACAAGAAAAAGACAGACTTAAGACGCCATTTCTGACGACCTTACTGCAAACAGTGTGACGCAGCATAGAAAAGTTCTGCGACAGCAGGTAGTCGGCAGTGAAAATGACAAACTTGATTGCAGGTAGACATGATTCATATGCATTAGTAAAAGATTAGTGAAGCTTATCCTTAAAGAGCGTGTGTGTGTAATCGTTATCACTCCACCCCAAACTGTTTATATTATAGCTATACCTATATCCTCAATTTCCCAGAGGGAACGCTCCCAAAGGGATCAATAAAGTTTATCCTATCCTATCCTATACAGCGTCCCAGCATCGTCGACGAGGAGCTTTAAGAAGACCTAAATCCATTATGGTGCATTTTTACATGCGTTTGATGTTACGGCTGTAATAACCATGTAGTGTACTGTGCAAGGAATAAAGTCACTGTTTATCCTTATCCCAAGTGCGTTCACTGTAACATTTGGGTGTAGAAGACGTTTTTAACCAGAGGGACCTACTAGTGATACAGTCCATGCTACTCTAGGTTAAACCTTTTGGAGACCAAAGGGACATATTTTGTCTCGTTCTTTTATATGGACACCAAATGCGATTAAGGCAACTCAGAGGCAGTATGTCAGTGACTTTATATAAATAAGGCTCGTCTCAATATGCATTGCGTTAGTTTCATTGTCGGATTGTTAGATAAATTTGTGTCACAATGACTAAAATTATATCCGTACAAATCCTTCTGGTCATAAAAAGGCTTCGGTACTTTGTAAAGAACCAAACCGCAGCAGGTTGATGTATGGAGCGACACTTTGTCCAGGCAGTAAGTGGCTGTAAAAAAATCCGAGTAAATGGAGGATGCAAGCACTTTTGTTTGTTTGTTTTTTTCTTTTGTTTGGGGAATAGTGTGAGTGTCGAAAGACATGTCTTTGAGCTCTCTGTTTGCACTGCTCATAGGGACAAAACAAAAAGCATTTTCATTGTTATTTTTTTCCCCTTGTTTCTGTGGCCGCTTAATTATTCGAAGCAAAAATAAAGGAAATTCAGTTTTAAACCTCTCCGGTACCCTCCTTAGTTATTTCACCTGGCTCAGCCGTATGGAAACACATACCCATAACAGGCGGCTTACACACACACACACATTATACGCTGGAATATTCAGCATTTTCTCTTTTGTTTCTGAAATAAAAGGGTGTTCTGTGACTCCTCCTCTATTTGCATAGTATAATATAGTAATGACATAGAACTGTTTTTATACCACACTTATTACTAGTTACACTGTGTATACTATTTCCTATTGTTGTGCTATTATTAATGTAGATTTTTTTTATATTAGATTTTTTATTAGACTAAAGTCAGATATTTTTCTATGGAGAAGTTTTGACATGATGACTGATCGATGTCCGTGACTCTGTGATGCTGGAGTAATCAGATGCAGGAAGGTTTACATTTACATTTATGTCATTTAGTATTACACCCTTATCCAGAGCGGCTTACAATTCATAGTCTTACAATCAGCGCAATAGTGAGATATGGGCCGTGTTCAGGAATTGAACTGTGGTAGCTTGGCAGCGGTGGGATTTGAACCTAAACAGATGTTCGTTTCTATCTACAGTTTAGCAGATATCAGGACTAAGGATTGCCTGTCAGAGCAGGTTGTTTCAGTTTGCCAGACTTAAAAGCGAATCAGTTGTTAATCTCTGTCCCTGTGGTCACAAGACCACTAACAAGCTGGAGAAAGCATCTGAAGTGTGTGTGCGTGGGGGTGGGGGTTACCACAGTCTAAACTAATGCTTGACGATATGACCTCTTATTAGTATCACTGTTGATTTGACCTTGTTATTAATAAATTAATAGCCTGTTCGCTTTAATATAATGGCCTAGGCCATGCCGATATCGATGCCACAGTTATTGGACTCCTCATGTGGAATCTGACCTCAAGACCTTAGTGGCGGATCTTTTGAGTTGTAAGACTGGGCCAACAGGGTGTCAGTCTTTGCATATATCGGTGGGTGTGGCAGATTGTGAGTTGGGCTCTGTTTTGGACACTGCTTTAGGAAGAACATGGAGCATGGAATTGGCACATTTTCATGGCTCATTACTGGTGTGTTTCTCTTGCTGGCACTTGAGAATGTCCTAGAGAGCGACTTGGCTGCTGGATCTATTGTGAGCTTGTAATGGTACACCTTCCTGATTAAAGTCTTACTTCACCACGGTTATATGGTGTAACTAGCGGTCCCTAGAAAGCAAGTTAAAACAAGCGTAACCCTCGTCTGGTTTAGGCTGCCTTTTCCTAACTTTGCCCTGTCAAACTTAAGTCGTCTCTCTACAGATGTGGGTAAAAACTAAACTTGAAAATCTAAATGGTTATATAACTTTAGTCTTCATTCAGTCCAGGAATGGTGTGGGGGGAGTTTAACATGTCTCTAGATAATTTTTTTTGGCATAAGTAGCTGAGTGGATTTCACAGTTCTGAAGAATTTCAGCCTTGGGTTGAACGGCCAGCAGTAGCTTCCTTTTCAAGTCCTCATCGCTCCTGCTTTACTCGCAGGCAGTTCTTGGTATTTTTACATGGGCTCTTCCTGGTGTTTCTCCCTGACTTTGGGGATGTGAATTCTCTGTAAAGTTTTTGTGTCAAAGCTGAAACAGTACTTGCTTTAAGGTTATATGGAGAGAGAAAGAGAGACTTTGGAGCAGATGTTAGAGCTAATGTTTTGGGTGGAAAGGACTCGCATCATTTCTAGCAAGTGCATCAAATTGCTTGTGATGGGGGTAAGTGCTCAGGTACGACTGAATATTGTTGCCAGTCAGGTTATATGACATTAAAGTTCCCTTTCCACATGTGGCAGATTGTCCTGGATCTTGATTTGTAGATTGTAAATCCAGAACTTCATCTTCAACTTCACTTTGTTTCTTTTTTCAGATTCTCACAAACATAAAGACAAACACAAAGACAAAGAACACAAACACAAGGATCATAAGAAGGACAAAGAACGTGAGAAATCGAAGCACAGCAACAGGTATGATTCAATGTTTACCGCTTGCAGTTTAAAGCGTCTGCTCCAGAGTGTATGATTTGGTTTCTGCTTACACCTTGGGGTAGGGCAGCGCTGAAAAATCACATGGCGTGTTCATACGACTCTGGTTGTAAAACGAAACTTCTGCCATTTTCCTGTTTTCTGTGAACTATGTGGAATATCGCAGTGTGTCGTGATATCGTATCGTGACGTCCGTTCCAATACTTACCCTTAAACTTGTGTTGTCATTTCTTTGCAGCGAGCACAAAGATAAGCACAGAGATAAAGAGAAGCACAGAAATGGAGCTTCAGATAAGAAGTCCAAAGAGAAGAGGAAGGAAGGAAAGGTGAGCGACAGGGAAAAAGTGTAAAGTCTAACCCCCCCCCCCTCCTCGGTCTAACTGCTGTGTCTTGTCATGTGGGGGTTTTTTTTCCGTGAAGGCTTTTGATGGCGATCTGAAGAGAGAAAATGGCTTCTCTAGGTGAGTAACAGCCCAATTTGACTTGTGTGTTTTCTCCATCAGGCATCAGCGCAGTTGCCCCTTGTGAGTTTCCATATGTTTGACTTCTCTCCCCATTTTTGTGCAGCCCCCCTCGCATCAAGTCTGAGCCGGAATACGACCACAGCCCACCTAAATCCTTGAAGAGGGAGCATGACAGTGACGAGTGAGTAACGGCTCCATTATTTTCCTCATCAAGGTGACACAAGTCAGGTTCAGTTAAGTTTTCACTTGAGGACCAAATCCAAAATTGAATAACCTGTGCTGCTTCGGCAATCTTTCAGCTTTGGCTCGAAGCCGAAAAAAATTAAGACCGAGAGCGACAAGAGTGAGAAGAAGGCAAAGAAAAGGAAACAAGATGAAGAAGAGGTACGTTGACCAGTCCGACCCCTCCCTCCCTCCTACTGTGTGCTGAATTATTGTTGTTTTTAAGCCATAAAAGGTTTTGATCTGACTTGCTTAAACAGGACGTAAAGCCCAAAAAGAAGTCGGCAGGCAAGAAAAGGGAAGCTGAAACAGATGGCAAAAAGAAGCCAAAAAAGGAACCGGAGGAGAAATGGAAATGGTTAGTGTCTGCTCCGATTATTGCCCAGTGGTGGACACCGTTTAGGTTTGCTCAGGCTCCGCAGGCCACCGTTCGAGAGTGGATGCTTTTCTCAGAAGGTGCTTTTGCTTTTGGCTTGTAGGTGGGAGGAAGAACGGTACACAGATGGCTCCAAATGGAAATTCCTGGAACACAAAGGGCCTGTGTTTGCTCCACATTACGAACCTCTTCCCAGTAACGTCAAGTTCTATTATGATGGTAAGTCCGTATCGTTTGTGGAGGCCACACGTACGGCCTGGCTTTTAAGGCACCTCTTAGCTGTGACTGACGGTGCAGTTGGCTCAGCGCATGTGTGATTGGTGTGCCAAATTTCGCTAGGTGACTGTGCCGTGTACTGACTCAAACTCTTCTACTGCATTTAACCCCCCCAAGGGTCCTAATTTTTCTTGCCAGCTGCCTGACTGACTCGCAGCTCCAGCTTTTGTAGTTAAATTCTATCTCCTTCTCCTTCTATTTAAGTCATTTATCTTTTCTTGTCCATGACTGGTAGGTTCTTCTCCACCCTCCAACCCAAAATCTTTCTATACAACTGTTCTATATTAAGCATTATTCTGTCATACTCGCATACAGATGTATTCCAGCTCTTCCTCTGCGTGGAAAACAGGTTCATACTTGGGGTAGTGTGTGCTGTAACTTAATGTTTGAGCTGGTAATTGCAATCGTTTGGTCCGCTATGATGCACCTTCTAAAAAGAAAAAGAGCAAGTGTCTGTTTTAGAAAATGCTCATTTATGAAAAAAAAGAGCTGTGCTATTGTCTAACGTCATGAGAATTCTACACACTCGCAGTAATGCTCCCTTAATGTATATTACACTTTTATGTATATTGTGACTGATTTAAATTCAGATTCTTTATATTCAATTAATCATCTCCATGGTCTGTTCCTGAAGAATTATTAGTGCCTATACAATGTAGTCTGATATCTTAAATATATTCTTAACATAATATCATTAAATATATTATTAATAAATATCCAGTCAGTATCTGGGTGGAACGTTTGTTTATGTGCCGTGACTTATGGCACTGGTCTGCCTTTACCATTTAACCACGGCATTTGGTTGCGTTGACATATTTATTTAGATCCAGAGCGATCACGTCTAACACGCCAATCGATTAAGCACCCCATGCTTGGCAGAGGTCGGATTTGAACCCTGAACCTTTATAGTCTCTTAAGTAGGCTGCTAAATGGACATAAAACAGTGCTGCTCACATCAGGTGGCCTGTGCAGGGCTTTTACTTTGTTTTTTTATTTTAAAAATGCCACAAAATTTATGTTGGAGGTAAAGGAAGCTGCTAAAGAACATTGAGACAGGGTACTTGTTTGAAGGAGTCATGGTGAAGTCATGTGCTTTTTGAGTACGCTTAGTATAATTTTTTTTATTTGAAAACCAAAAGTGCCCTTATGACAAATTTTGGCTGACGAAATGGGACAGAAGTGAACTGTACCTTTGTGTGGGGAAACGCTGCCACAATGTAAGCTTGTTTCCATTCCTGACTCGTAGACGTCTGTGTGCCTTCAGGTAAATCAATGAGACTCAGTCCAGAGGCAGAGGAAGTTGCAACTTTCTTCGCTAAAATGCTTGACCATGACTACACTACCAAGGACATATTCCGTAAAAACTTCTTCAAAGATTGGAGGAAGGTATGTTTCAGGGCCTTTCTTATATACATGTTCGAAAGGCTGGCTCTGTGTAATTTCCACACTTTGTTTATAGGAAATGACCTCAGAAGAGAAGGCGAAGATCACAGACCTGAACAAGTGCAACTTCAGCGAGATGAGCGAGTACTTCAAGGCGCAGTCGGAGGCTAGAAAGGCCATGACTAAAGAGGAAAAACAGGTAGTTTTAATTGCACTCTTCCTTTTTTAGTACAGAATCAAGATTTTTGAGTTTGGATTTTTAAGTTACACCATATTTAACGACTCCCTTTTTTTCTCTTTTTTTTATTTTTCAAAATAGAAAATAAAAGAGGAAAATGAGCGCATCCTGCAGGAATATGGCTTTTGTATCATGGACAATCATAGAGAACGAATTGCTAACTTTCGCATTGAGCCTCCTGGACTGTTTCGTGGCCGAGGGGACCACCCTAAAATGGGGATGCTGAAACGGCGTATCCGCCCAGAGGATATCATTATCAACTGCAGCAAGTAAGAGCATGCTTAAACTCCTTATATACTGCCCGAACAGGTACGGTCAAACTCCGACTTTAGGATTAAATAGTGTAGTAGTTAGAGAGGCAATTGTGATCTTTTTTTTATTTATATATTTTTTTTAGTAGTCTTTTTCTGTTTGTTCACTGCTAGTCCAGAGACATAACAGGTTAATAAAGGGTTAATATACACACATTCTCTCACGCACGCACGCATGCGCGCGCACACGGTTTACAACAAGACCACTCATAAAGGGTTTCATTTTCATTTTGAAATATCCCCTAATTTTTGTGAGGTGTGTGTGTGTGTGTGTGTGTGTGTGTGTGTGTGTGTGTGTGTGTGTGTGTGTGTGTGTGTGT
>JAUZSV010373948.1:0-17500 GCA_034780495.1 Parotocinclus cesarpintoi | reverse complement strand
TCTATGTAGGTGGAAAAACTTCCAGAATAGCAAATAGAAATCTAATAGAAATCAGAATAGCAAATAAAATGTGAAAGAATATGTTTGATTATGCAGTGAGATGCAAACTCAATTATGGTGATTGATTAGCAAGTGACATATTAATGGGGATGAACAGAATTATGGTAAACTGAACGATAGTGCCCCACATTGACTGTTTAGTAAGGTGTGTGAGTAGGGTGTATGGGAACCTAACCCAAGACTGCCAAAACGCACTGACAGTGATGGGGCATGGACAGGATTAGATTGTCCAGCAGTTTTTCGGAGATCCTCTCCACATTCATTTTGAAATATCTTACAATTTTTGTGAGCAGTGTACACACACACCTAAAGTAAACTAAAACAAAATGAATGCTGCCTGGCAGCAGAAAACAGCGCCAGGAAGATAATTATCACTCCACACTAACTGCAAATGATGTTGAGCGTCACAGTGCTGCATGACCAGCAGGACAGCAGTGGGGTCTGTGGCCTGGCAACATGCTTCTCGTCTGAACCAGAGAATCTAACACAGGCCTCCCCAACATGAAGACATGAGTGCTGAGGAGGGCAACTCTACCAGTCAGAACTGGCAGGTATAATTGCACTGAAAATCACTCTAAATCTGCTCCGGAAGAATCCCGGGGCATGGGGGATGTCAGCAGCAGTCCCAAGCGGTGAAATATGTTAGGAGTGGAGCGAAGCGCTCTACACACACGGTCCCGAGCATACACACGGTTGTCGGCGCACACATATACACACACAGTGGACAGATGAAGCTGTTGGGCTGATTTCGCAGGTTCCTCGTTGGCATTGAATCCACTCAGCTGAGGAGACATTTCCTCATTAGGCAGCCCCAGATTCAGACAGCTGTGGGCCTGGGAGAGATGATGAATGTGCATGTGTGTGTATATGTGCGACACAAAAAAGAAAAAGACAGGGAGTGTTGATTGTTCTGTACAGTCAATATGTGAAAATCAATCATAGTACAAGAGGTTAATTAAGCCACTTAAGTTCATTTTTAGTAACGCTTAAGTGTTTGCTTAAACAATACTGACCTGATAATCACACCTTCACCATAACACAAAATCCTTAGCAATATGTTGCTAAGTTAGGTAAACTGTCACTGGTTTAAAAACAGTTATCTTTAAGACCATATACACTTATGTGTTTAGCATTTCTATATGCTGTGCAAAAGTCTTAGGCCATTGTTAGATACTATACTATTAATCTAGCAATTATATAATTATTTTAGTCCTTTTATCTAAATACAACCTCGAAAATACAGACAATGTGGATGCATTATTACACAATTTGAACAAATTAAGGATCAAGATAGGTTCAAACAACCTTACAAAAAATTAAATCAGAAAAACATCCCCTATGGGCGACAGTGGCAAGTATTCAATGCGATCTTCCCTTACACCTGCGCAATAGTAGTGCTTAGAGGCTTCATATGGATGCCAAGTTGACACTATACAGTCTGCTGGCCGATCAGGAATGGTGACGCCAAGAGTAGAAGGCAAGAAATCTCCTTTTCAGAAGGGAAACAGGGTGAATATATTTAGATAAGTTTACAAAGACTGGAATGAAAATTAGTATTAGTGAGTAACAAATCCAAGCTTGACATTTTTGGGTCAAATCATTGACAATATGTTATGCATATGCATAACTGTTATGCATTAATATGATCATTATACAAGTGCTAAAACAGTGCATTCAAATCTACTTTTTATTAGTCCTTTTAATAAAAGGACTAATACATATTTATATATGGGCATTATATTGGGTTACAATTGCTAGATCAATAGTATGTCAAATCTAATACTGGCCTATGACACTGTAGTGTTTGTCAGAATCTCAGGCTATTACTCACGTTATACAGCCAGTGGGACTGCCCTTCAGGACAGGACACAAAACGGGAACCACCCTACACAGGGTGAACATGCAATCTCGACACAGACAGATGCTGGGGGAGGACTAATAACTGGGTCTGTGGAGCTGTGAGACGATGGGGCTAACCACCGCAATACCATGCTGCCTGGGCAATACAGTAAGAGACTAGTGCTTCTCTATACTTATATACACAGAATCATTCAGGTTAGACACAAATAAACAGTACTGTGCAAAAGACACTATAAGATTTGGTATAATGTCTATATATATCATATTGTCAACCAAATTGGACCTAAATAAATCTTGCCAAAAACTTGAAATTATTGATCCGTACTATAATCTCATGCGTATTATCCATGCTAATCTTCATTCCAATCTTTGCGAATAGGACCATATCTTATTTCTCAATACCCTACATACAGTCCTTGTTTTTCCTTTTTTCAGTCAATACTGCATATATATATATATATATATAAGCATCATATAATATCTAATATAATGGTGGCCTAAGACTATAACATACATTTGTATTAGTACTATACATATAAAAGGGCTATGTTTGTAACTGTACACTATAAACCCTTGAACTTGTTTGAACTTCAGACGGATACTGCAGATGCGTAGTCTGCAAGACTACGGTGCAATTGGGGGTTTAAAGCCCTTCCCATTTGCTGGCTTCCCTGGCAGCTAGAGATCATTGTGGTGTGTAGTGCAGAGAAGATGAGGCACTAGTGGGAGAGATAAATCACTGGCGCCTCACCTTGGGTCAACGATCACACTAGAGGCCATGGGCAATCCCTGTTTGAAGCACTGCCTGTGCACCTTCAGGGCCCCTGCACTCTGGCCCTACTATAAATCAGCATACACATACAGACACCTATGCAGCGTCTTCCCATTTTACGCTATTTTTTCGGTCTCACGATAATGTAACTGCAGCTCAATGTCCAAAGGTTTAAAAATAATTACCTTAAAAACTAAACAATACAGAAATATCCTGTGTAGAAAGGAAAGTTAAAGAAAAATAGACCAATATAATGAAAAGCAAGCCATAGTGAGAAGAATAAACACCTGCACCCACCACATGGGGTCAATTTCCTGCTCTAGTGTGTGGAAGAGTGGGTTTTACTCATGCCACTGGGGCAGTGACTGTCAGGGGAAGGCTGAAGGGCCCCCTCCCGTGAGGGCTGGTACGTTAGACTGCAGTAACGTATGATAGGAATGCGAGGCAACACGAAGCAGAACCATGAAGGACAAGCAAAAGAGAGAGTGGGAAAGGAAGTGGCAACCAGAAGGACAGAGGCCAACAGGAAATGCCCACCCACCTACTGTGAGGAATAGGCTGGAGCATTATCACATTTGACATGTGCTGAGCAAAGGATTTAAAGATGGAAAAAATAATGCACAAATACATTATGAACGGAAAGTGAAAACAGATGGACTGAGCAGAAAAGTGTGAGAGGGAGAGAGAGAGAGAGAGAGAGAGAGAGAGAGAGAGAGAGACGATAAACAGCATTTTAAAAGATCTAGAAAAATTTACAAGACTGGTAGATTGACATGGTCAATCCGTAGTCTGGGTCACATGACCTAGCACATTCCTCAATGCCATCTGACCACCAGAAATATAATTATACACACATAATGACAATCATTTGATGAAATTATGGAACCCGAATCCAATTACCAAATTATTCCCAACTGTCATGAGAACAGCCCCATGTAATTATTTCAAAATTAGCTTTCAATAGCACTGCAGTCATAATTTCCCCTTCAAAAATCACTATTTTGAGACCACTGATTATATTTCCTTAAGCCCCCCTCTTAATTCAAGCCTGGCAATTTTCTCCCATTTGACAAAGCCAAAATTTGTTGGAGACACTGAATCAGTCGATCATTTGTTCTAATTGTTAATTCTCTGGAAAATGGGGGGTGAATGATGATAAAACCTCTCTCTTCACCCAGTAAACACACTTGAACAAAACCCTGCTGATTCAAAAGCAATTTCGGGCGCTTAACACAGAGACTGAGGGAGTAAATGCACTGACATTTTCTTAGGGGATTTAAAGGACATTATGCCACAATTTTTCAAGACGTAAACAGATAGGAAAGAGGACACAAGTGTTTTGTTTGATATTTGCAGAAGGTCTTGTGTGTAATTGATTATATTAAAAATAATAAAGAATTTGGTTCTATGCTTGTACGGATCACCACAGGGAGCAGGATCATAAGTTCAGGAGCTTGGGTTCTTTCCTGTAAAGACAGGTCAGTGTAAGAGGAGATCCTCTGTGAAGTGCAGACCGGTTAGAGAGACGGCTGGTCTGCCTCCTAGCCTGGGGTTTTATATACTGTAAGTGAGAGTACTGAACTGGTATCAGAACTGAATCATGGCATCCAGAAATGGAGAACCAGTTCCTATATCAGCAGTTTATACAAAGTTCACAGGTAGGGCTCTGCGATTTTATGTATGTTGTACAATAATATATTAGTTGCTGTTTTAACAGTGTATGAGCCAACATTAATGTGCATGTCACTGCAAAAAAACAGCCAAAAGTGTGCCTTAAAAGTTCACGCATTCACTGCATCATGCAGCCAGATGCATGTGCATACAGTGCATGCAGTGTGCCAGCACTACAAATAAGGCTGGTGTTCTACCTAAAAACACAAGTTAATGACCTCAAAAACAAAATAGAGACACTAACAGCCTCTAAGTCATTAAATTTAATTGCTGGATGTGGCCCGTCTTTACTCAAATGGCAGTGGTTACTCTTTGCAAAAAGGGATGTTGCTCAAAAAGATGGAAATTTTCAAACTTTCTCAGAAATCAGTTGCCATTAAAGCCAGTTCGGCAACAAACTTATTTCATTATCTTTGAACTAACCACTGTGCAGAATATGAAGATTATGACCAATTTTTGGAGTCAGCGGTTCACGAAACGCCAGGTGCCAGCACAAAAACATACTCAGCAAACCATTGCCACATTAAACAAAAAAGAAAAAACATCAATGCCGTCACATTGGCATTACAAATGACATGGAGTGAATTCAAGTGGTTGAGTTCAAACAACTTTGAAATACTACATAATACAAATGATTCTCTAATTATAGGTTCAGACAAAATTCCAGAAAATATTGAGATTTTTTTTGATGATATCACACACTGTTATTCACAAGTATGAGACCAATATACATAGATATGTTATTATATTCAGAAAATATTATTATATTCACTTTCAATGACAATAAATAAATAAAGAATCAAGACTGATTAGGAGCGATCCATGGTCAAGCTTCATAATGCCTCTTCAGAAACTGTCAGCGGCTGGACAGATGTTGTTTTGTTTTGTGACTGACCATATTTGATCAATAAAAAATTGACATATTGGTTACCTTCAGTGATTTATGTTATATGGTTATTTATATGTACTGTATATAGGAACATTTTGAATGAAAGTATATTGGTCTATTTTTGTTGCACTTAGTTTGAATAAAAAAATTAATTGTAATTTACAAAAAAAAAAAAGAATCAAGATTGACTTTTACCAGGAGAAGGACACTAGGGGAAAATGTGTTTAAACTGTAATGCATACATGAGACATTACAAGAAACCAATATGATTTTATAATACACTGATCATAAAAATTAGGGGATATTTCAAAATGAATATGAAGTGATTTTAAAAAAGCATTTGATTTTCTGTCATTAAACAAGATAATCATAAAAGCAAGTGAAAAGTTAAAGAAAGTTGTTTGATTATGCAAATGAGATGCAAAGTTATTAATCGTGATTGAGTAGCAAGTGACATATTAATGGGGGTGAACAGAAGCAGGTCAGACTGGACGAGAGTGCCCCACATTGACTGTTCAGTAGGGTAATTGGTCACCCAAGATTGCCAAAACACTATTCTAACCATTTTTTGCAGAACTACTAGAAGATTGACCCAAATTCTAAAGATTCGGTTTATGGTCATATGCCCTGACATTTTCTTTTAGAATTTGTTGGCATAATTCAAATCATTATAACACACAGTTTACACTGAATGTTTGTACAGGGAAGTGCAATTTAATGACCATAAAATCAAACTCCAGACGTTGTGATCGGAAACAACTGGTAAAATTAATAAAGGTTTAGCATGTGTATTTAAGCTGCCATAAATATTATAGTTTGATACTGTGTTTTGTCTACTGTATTTACATATTTTGTATTTAATTTATTTTTGTGAATGTATATTTATTTGGTGCTGACTACAGTACTTGGATTAAGTAGAAACTCAAGAACACTTTTAGCTGTCACAAATTTTTCTGCCAAGAAGAGAAATGAAATGGATGAGTTTGTCCAAAGTGTTCAAAAGGTGATATTGTATTGCAGTTCAAGCAATTAGTGTTTCTGCAAGTGGGCTCATTCTCTCTTGGTTATGTGCAGCCAGCAAAGTGTGTTTGTTGAAGAGAGTTGGCTTTTGTAGGGCTATGTACGTGTGTGTGTGTGTGTGTTCCTTGGTCTGGTGTACTATGCTTACAGCATGTTAGAGTAGAGAATGAGGAGAAGAGATGAGAAGTTATGAGTGTGGAAGTAGAGATCGATTAGAGGAGGCGTCTAGGAAAGGAGAATGATTCAGTTCCAGGCCCACAAGCACAAGACAGTACAGCAGTGAGACATAGCTATGTGACTTTAGCCTCCACTTGACATCACCTCTCGCTAGCAGTCAGTCCTCACACTGTGAGAAGAGAGATTTTATGAGGGCCGTAAAGAAAAAGAAGAGGTTGAGCAAGCTTTGCCAAGCAAGTTGCAGAGGGTGGGAGATGGTGAGGAGAAACACGCAGAGCTCGGAAATGAACAGCCTATTAAGATTTGAAAAGCTGTCGAAGCCTCATGTGGCAACTCAGCCTGGTTCCTCAAAGAGGAGGGAAGAGAATAAAGTGTACGAGTGTGAGCGTGAGCACAAATAATTTCACTACTTCTATTAACCTGATGCGATTACAATGGCATGATGGGCCACCTTATTTCATGGAATATTAAGTTCAAATGTGGCTAGCATTATGGCCAATGTGTGAAGCGTGGTTTGAGGACATAACCAGCCACACACGCTGCTCCAGCTAACAATAAACAGCAGCCAATCACATCCGGCAGTGTGCTTTAACATGGGCGTGTATGCGGGCATGTGTTCTCCTTTGTCACACAGCCCTGGAGCTTTGGAGAATTTGATTTTCTGTTTTGGACTAAAACCAGAAGCTGTGTCCATCATGTGTCTAACAAAAGCATTGAGTGTCCAGTGAAGGTAGACAAAGGTGACAGCCTTCTTCAAAGAAAACTGGGCTTCAAAACTAATGCGTGTAAATGCAACGCAAAATCAGAAAGATTTGGGACTGTGTGTGAGTCTGAGGATCATAAATGTGTAGAGGATCTCCAGTTTGTCAACGAATGCATAAGACAATTACTGAATATATAAACTATAAATATAATATGTAAACACAATAATGCTAAGAGAAAGACTGAAAGGGATTTACTGTACATCTCTCTATAAGTGAATAATTTAATTAACGATTTAAGGTATCTGGTGGAGTTTCAGTGTGTAAAAACCAAGGGCACTGGTCTAAGATCTCTCAAACGGCTCTGCATTATGGTCATTTAATTGCTAATATAACCATATGGACAAAGTATTACTTTAATACAAAGTAATACAAAGTATTACTGGCAAACCTTTATCAAGTACTGCAGTACAGAATTACATTCACAAATGGCACTTTAAACATTACTGTGCAAATAATTATTCTTATTTTAACATGTTCAATTATGGTTTTTGACTTCTCTGGGTTTGGGAGAATCTGAGATGGACCATCATGGAGTGGAAACGTGCATTTTGGTCAGATTAATCTTTGCTTTTTTGGTTGTTTTTTTTGTATGGACATTTTGAATGGTGCTGTGTGCACCTAACACAAAAAGGACCATCACACAAGTCCAAAAGCCAGGTTCTGTCAAGGTATTTAATTTGAGAGCATTTACTGTCTTCAAGATAATAGATTTTTCAACAGGGCAATGCAAAACCACATGCCATACATATTACAAAGGCATGGCTTCAGTAGAATAGGGTATAGGCAAGCTTTGTCCTGTGTATTTCTGACCTGTCCCTAATGGAGAATGTGTGGAGAGTCTTAAAATGAATGATGAATGGGACAAAATGGGAAATGCTTTTGCGGTCCAGCTTTTTCTGGAATGTGTTTCAGGAATGGAATGTAGAAATGGATGTTTTTAACAAATGGAATGAAATCGACTAGACAAAGCACAAAATATCTTTGGTACATACTGCAAATATTAGAAACACATAGGGTGCCAATTTTCAGAGGTTTGGCACCCTATCTGTCTTGAGCCCTGTGCTGCTGGTTGAGCCCCAGGTCCCCAATGATCCTGATTTGCAGTAGGCAGGTATGAAAAGTGGGAGACTAAATGAATGAATGAATACGTTTTCTTTAAACTTCCAAGCAGGTAATGAATCAAATGTACGCATGAAAATGTGCAGAAAGAGTTTAGAATTTTTCCAGTGAATTTCACTCTACATGGTATGATAACGGTCTAATAACTATCTGTAATTCAGTTTATGATTTTAGTCCTACATCTTAAAGCAATATTCCATCATATATCACCCCAATCCCCATCTACCACATCTGTAATTTATCAGCCATTACCATGGATTATAATATTTAACATGTTTCACTGTACTGAGAGGAAAATGGAAATCCAGACTCACTTTTACTAGAAGTCTGCATTTAATTAATTATTGTTTCCTTATAAAAAAAAACATTCCTCACTTACTGATAACAGCTGTGCATTCACTACTTGACTTTATCATGCGACAAAGGAATATGGGAACTAATCAGGGGCACCTTCGGACCCATTTCACTGGGTTACATGCCCAAAGAAAATATTGCTGTGCCCCAATAAAATCATTGACAAAAGTCAATTTTATCCTGGCTTGCTGAGCAGAACTACAGGCCATACAACTCCACTACACAAACTACAGAAATTTCCCACAGCGCCCCAGAATCTACAAAAGCTTGAGCGGTTAACGCATGCACTCAGACCAAGTTTATTTATTTATTTATTTTTTTTGAGTAGAGGACATTCGCAAATATTTCAAACTTCAGGTAAGGTGACGAGATCTCATTTGTTTTGGTCACTTGGTCACCATATACAATACCAAAAGTACACAGATCACTAAAGCAAAGGCATTGGGTATTTTAGCAAAAACAATATTAATACGATAAATAAAATGTATTGTATGATTTTTTTTGTTCATTTTCTCTTTAGTCCTCATCCATGGCAGTGTAAAGCCACTTTAATTGTAAATTACTGAATTCATGTAGTTTGAAGTCACTTTTTAAGCACAGTTGTACCCTGTGACTGACTCACTGTACACTCTGTTAGACGCATCTACTATATTTCCTGATCGTTAGAGAACAGAGTAAAGGGGACTAAAAGTGTGAAGAGGAACAGGTGGACTGCAATCTGTATTTATAGAACTACAAAGTGTGGTAGTATATGGTAGCAAACAAAATGGACAGTGAATATAGAAACAAAGAGCTGTACCTAATAAAGTCTTCCAATAAATACTGTAGGCTCATGAAATCTACACTGCTGTAGATACAGATTAGGTCACGATGGCATTTACTATAATATAGAACCACGCTCACTTTGATCCTATTTAAAACACTGTCATAATGAGGCCTTCGCCCTTATATATTTGAATCAGTACCTGTTTTCAGGTCCACATTTCCAGCCTTTTCCTGTCCCTGTGTGAGTTGAGCAGCTATGTATGCCTCAGTGCTTCAATGCCTTTTCAGTGAGTGGAAAATGCTGCCTCCATTTGGCCATCTCTGTAACATTTCCCTGTAGCAAACTGTAGTGTGGAATGGGCCTGCAAATCACAACATATAGCTTCACTGAAACACAGGTTTTATGTCAGGTTTGTCGACGATCTGGGACACGTACTGTAGTCCGCATGAGAAAAGCACGGTTCACTGGCATGTGTTTTGGTAGTGGGATGACACCTGATCGATTGTGTGATGAAATAAAGTTTGTACTCTGTGAAGCGAGTTTTCAAGTTGTGTAAAAGTTCTGAGCTAAAGCCAAGCTTTCAATGATCGCTGAACAATTTAAAAAAAAAATCCCATTACAACAAAGCCATCGATTTATCATTGAGCAATAATCATATGTTTCTTAGTACGCATTTGGTAGTCTGTCGTTTATTTCCTCCATTCATCCCCATTCTGGGGATGAGGTTTGCTCCTCGAAACAATCGCTCTCTAGCTAATGTCTATCAGAGTTACACTAGAGCGATACCTTTTTTATTTCAAAAGTGACATTTAAATCAGAGGATGCTGCAATGGCAGGAGGCTGCTTTGTATCTGACAATCCATCTGTTGTCAGGCAAGAGCGAGCATTGCAGAAGGAAGCCATCAAGTTCATTTCCAGCATGCCTGTTCTTGCTAACACTCTGTACGCCAGGCCTGCTCTTATTATAATGATATTAGTCGACCATGTTTCTCAACGCTGCCTCTTATCATTTATCCAAAGCTGCTATAAGAGTTTCATAAATAACTCTTGTCACAATAAAGGGGAAGAGGAGACAGGAAAACAACAAAAGGAAAAGCTCAATATTTGAAAACGTTAGATCTTTCTAAAGTCACACAAAAAGTTAGTTGAAAAATAGACATCAGTAAATGAGTTACAGAGCATTTAACATTCCCGTCTGGCTTTGTTCTTATGGATGAATAACGGAACTACTTTAAATATCCCACGTATATGGGTTATTTCTATTCTAATTTGGGCAGAACTGAACCCTTGGAGCACTTGAACAGCAGACTCCACAGAAGGCACAAATGTTACCATTTGAGGGCCAATGAAGCTTGAACAACAGCACAAGATCCCAGCCCAGGTGGAGGCCTAGACCATGCACCATCCCTGCAGTTGTTTAAAAAAGAAAATGGGGAAAGCGTTTGCCATCCATTTAAATAGTTTCTTCTAAACACCTCTGGTAAATCTGGTCTCTAAATGGCTCATTGACCAAATGCACCTCGACTGGTTCATCCAAATTCATTGAATATTTAATAACAAAAAGCAGAATAAAAAAAGGTGAAAGAGGGGGTTGGTGGGGAGAAATCTATTACGTGTTATAGTTAGATAAAAATAAGTCAGGAGGTGAAACCAGAAATCATGCAACAATGAACTACTCTTTTTAGTCAAGACCAGACAATGAGTCCGAGTCAACCTAGACGTTTTGTAGTCCAGACCAAGACCGTAAATGGCAGAGACCAAGACAATCCTAAGACCAGATTAAGATGTTATATTTTTCAATCATACAAGAATAAAAAAGAAAACAGGGGGAAAAAACAATTTGTTTGTGACTCACATTTATTATATAACAATGATACATTGAATTGTCTTATATGTCAGCTTGAATTTAGTAAAATATAATATTAATTGATATATAGAAACAAGTATTAATTAATATTATTATTATTATATTAATTTTAGTCAAGCTAAGGCATTGTGCAGACCTGGTAAATCAAACGGCTAAAAAACACTTTATTTTACAATAAAAAAGTTCATTGATTGGATACTGATCAAGAACAGCAGTCACTTATTCAATTTTGCCGATTCCATTTAGGCATGTACACTGCTCACTAAAATTAGGGGATGTTCCAATATTAATAATCCCTAATAAAATATCCCTAATTTATATGAGCAGTATAGGACATATCTAATCTGTTTAAATTGATTTTTGATATTCAATAATGAGCTCTTTATAATAAACATTACCTTAGACAGATACGTTGGACTTGACTGGTCTCAACAACAATTGAGAAAAAACAAATGGTTTCAACGTGTTGAGACTGAGACTGTTTTTTAGACCAAGACCAGATTTGAGTACTACAGCACCAGGTTACACATATTTAACCAGAGCTAGTTGCTGTTGTATTTATTGAAATATCTGTTGAGGAAGGTGAGGCACTGGACAGATGAGCCAGGTTTACACACACATGACCCGCAAAGACATTAAATTATTCAATTCTCAACATCCAGGTTTAATTAGGCAGTGTTTGCTTCCAATGTCATACTGTAATCTTAATGCACACATAGCCATTGATATGAGTCACATTTTATTTCCCGGTTTTCAGTTTTTCATTGTGATCAGTGTTCTTGGTGAAAAGTTGTGGGCTGGACCAAGGGCGAACCTGTTACATTTCTGATCAGCTCCAACTCACATTTGTTCCCGCAACAGCCCTAGTTCAGATCTCATTCAACAACAGGGGCGCCATCAAAACTGGGTTCTCACACTCCCTCATTATTGTGTTAAAGCTAATGCCTGCCTCTCATGGTACCTTTATAATTTGGGTTTTTATCAATAGAAACAAGCCTAAATAACTTTGCACATATGTGAAATAAAATAGCTTTTCTATGAACGGTGATGAACAAATAAGAGATCTACAAAGTGCATATTTTTGATATTCACACAAATGGTTGCAGAAATATTCCGTTTTCTTAATAGAAACGATCTCACAGAAATGAAAATGAAAGAATGTTTAATTACATTCATCATACGGCCATGCCCCCTCCACGTTCTGATTGCTTGCTTTAAAAGCCTGCATCCAAAGTTAGAATCATGAGCCCTCCACATGTTCTGATTGGTCACCTCGTAGAACCAATACCAACTAATACTGTCCTCATACAATATTTCAATAAATATGTCTCCAATCCACTTATCCAGAGAAGGCCATTATGGGGCTTTTCTGTCACTTGAGTAAAAGAAAAGGATCAGGGCTTTGGAAAAGGGAATTGCTATCACTGATGAACCTCTCAATCAGTGACTATGAAATTAGTGTGATCCCCATAATGCTGAATTATTCATGCTGAGATGGGGTTACACCAGTTCAGTAAGCTCATGATTCGATGGTTCATTTGCAAAAGAATTCTTAATTCGAGCAGTGGTTCGAAGATTTTTCAGTACACGAAGAATGAGGCCACGTAGCATATGCATGTAGACATACAAACATGTACAAACAACTAAAGCACAAAGGCATTTTACATGGCACACAGCTCCAGAGGCATGAGGGTAACACTGAGTGACCTTGCCACACTCAACCATCTCCTCTTAATTTGCCCAGTGGCCCTCAGCTTCCTAGCAGCCTCAAATTCCAGTGTGGCCTTTCCACACATAACCACACTAAGTCAACTCAGAGTTGACAAGAATTTCTTTTTAACTATGGAACACAACAACACGATTGTGAATAAAATGCACAAAACAGATGGCAAACAGGTCCACACCTGAACCCTATTATTGTCAAATAATTCAGTTGAGACCTTAATATATTTTAATATCCATATAAACTCTATTAGATCTGCAAAAAACTGTTGCACCAACATTAATAGACCCTAGATCATTCCTTAATACCCTCTGTAAAGTTTTAAGCAAGTATTAAGTTCAGAGACGACGAAACACTTATGGCTACGAATTCCTTGTTTTTTTTCAATATGCATTACAATGCATTACAATTTGCAAAAACGTGTTTCTCATTCATGTCAACTTCACATCTTATACCTGTAGGGTCACATGATCAGTTATGCACACTCACTCACTTTTTTTACCGTACTACTGTGCAAATGTCTTAGGCCAGCATTCGATTTGTTGTTCTAGCAATGGTATAATGACCAATATATTGCCAACAACTGGACCCAAAAGTTTCAAACTTTGATTTGTCACACCATAATAATCCTCTCTACTGATCTTTATTCCACTCTTTGTGACCTTTAGCATGTCTTTACACCGTTCCCCTTTAAAAAAAAGCTGTTGGCTGCTACCCTTTCAAAAAGAGTGTTCCTGATGAAGCGTCTTTAAACTGTAAAAGTCATTTTTTAAAATGCTGAATAGATATGTTCTATTCATATTTCTATTTATATTTTCTATTCATCATATTCTGATTGTATTCTAATAAAGAGACTTATAGAGTAATATAATTATATCTGGACATTGTATTATTGTTAAACAATGGTATATCTGATCTAATGGTAGATTAAGACTTTTGCACGATACTGTACTTTGACCAAAAGTTTTACTTTCCATTTTTCCTTGACTAAAACAAACCTGGTAAATGGTATGTTTTTGTTTATTTGGCTTCTTTAATGTCACTATCGGCATCAGCGGCCATCTCAGTGACACACACAAGGTTATCTCAAGATTGGTCACTTATATTCACTTATGTCAATGCCAATTTAGAGCAATCGATTAACCTAACACAGGTCTTTGGACTGTGGGAGAAAACCAGAGTACCTGGAGTAAACCCATGCAGACACCAGGAGGACATGCAGACTTCCGCTCCACCCTGGATTTGAACTCAGGACCTTCTTGCAGTCTTGCGGTGCTACCCACCGACCCACCGAGCCACCGTGCTGCCCCATTAGTAAATTGATTTGTCTCATATTTAACATGTGCAAGCAGAGTTATGTCTCCTTTTCTATAGAAAATTACATTAGAAATTTCATCAGAATGTGTGTTCCGAAATAGTGAATAGGACCCAGTGTATAAACAAAGTTACTGTAAGTCTAACGTGAGTCAGTCTGTTACGCTGGCCCTGTTTCACTACACACCAGAGATTGTTATCAGCGTACTGTGTGTCTATGTTTATATGTTTGTGTGTATGTAGGAAACCAAGAGTGAATGCAGTGTTAAACTGTGGTCTGGATCTGTGTCCTTGGCAGACCGGAGGCGTATTGAAAGTGATCCAAGTTCAGTAACACTGTTTTTCTTCTCCTTTTCTCAGCCTTTACTCTCACAGACCTGTGTTTGCCTCTGTAGGCTGAAGGTGGCAAGGAGGGCAGCCAACTGCCTGGCTTCAGTAGAGTCACACTGCCACTGATAAAAACAGCCTCTGCATCTGTTATTACTAAATATCAATGTGCAAGAGCAGGTTGTTGTTGTTGTTATTATTATAAGGAATTTAGACATTTTCTGTTACAGCAGTGGCTCAGTGGTCAGAGTTATGGATTGAAATGGAGTCTCAAACTTCGCTTAATTGAGCTGCCACTGTTGGGCTCTTAAGCTTTACCTTTAACCCCCTCAGTTCCAGTTGCACAGCTGGGAAGATATTTTTTGTTTTACCTTAACCTTAATTCCTACCTTGCTAAGCTGTCAATCTAATCTTTAGACAAAAGAAGCCACAAACTGAATATAAGTATGCACTGATTAATGACCGCATTACAGTCATTGACCGTGATATTCATTTGTTAATGTAAGCCAAAATGCATTGATAGACAGTATTATGAACAATACAAAAAACCACCAGATAAACCAGAAATATAATGAGTACATGTAAACCAATCCATTTAGCTATAGGTTAGAGAGAATACACAGGTAAAGGGAAACAAACAAATCAGTACTACTTGTAGTAGGACAGGCACATAGATTTACAAATTCAATTTACAGCTTGTTACAAATAATTATCGGAAAATCTTAAACACACAATTGGTAAGGGAGACTCTCTCTTTCTATCACACAGACTTTTGCTTAAACTCCGCCTTTAGTTTTGATTCTGCAATTGATTGGCTATTGAGGTGACCAGCCGTTTACAGCTGCAATGTCTGGTGTTAAAATATTTTTATTTCCTGTTAGAATTTTTCATAAATTTAAGACCTTGTCCATTAAACAAAAAGGATAATCGTTGAGCTAAAGTTTGTTAAACAACACTTAAATATAACTATATATATGTAAATAACGAACTGTCGTATTAATTCACCTCTCAAGACCACATAAAATGGCATCAAATGGCAAGACAAGAACCAAAATCAAATATAAAAAACACATGCCCAATAATGGAATAACAGTTTTAAACTGGTATTGGTCCATATTCATTGCCATCTCACTGAGTGGGAAAACAAGCTTTTTAAATCCTCACATCCTTAACCCCTTACAGCTCTGTTTTAATCAGAACCATTGTGTGCATGTGGTACGTCCATAAAGCAGTGCGGTTTAGCAGTTAGCACCACATACTTTCATTAGCACAGTTTAGCACCGTGCTTAGATCCAGCGTATTCAAACACAGCCAGCCACACTCATATGCAATGGTTTAGTTGTTATTTTGGTACATTAAAATCTTATGACCTGTCAATGGAACAAACCCAAAGCCATAAAAACTAGGCACTGTGTCACAAGGTTTAACGTCATGCAGGAACCCAGTGATTGTTTCACATCAGACAGTTAGTCTGGAAGGCTTGTAAACACCGCTGAATGGCCACACTGACTTGTATGGTGGTAAACAATAAGTGCATTCCAGGAATGTGCTGAGCTGATGCATAGTGTCAGTGCCAACGCAGGCCTATTTTTATGGTGTAGTATAATTTACATTAGTTTTACAGCATTTAGCGTAGCACCCTTATCCAAAGTGACTTACAGTTGACCTAAGCAGTTGGGTATAAACAGCTTTAAGAATAAAGACCCAGCAGTTGTAGCTTGCCAGAGCTGGGATTTGAACTCTCAGCCTTCTGAGTTGTAGACTGGGATGCTAAGTTGGGGCATTGTCCTTTGAGAAGGGTAGCAGCCAATAAATTATTTTTTCAGGAAGGTCAGAGTAAATACTAACTTTTGGCTCCAAACACTATTTTGATTTTACAAAAGAAAAAAAAAATGTTTACATATTTCATGCACTTTCAGTATAAAGAGACAAAAATCTAAAACAAAAAAACTAATAGTGGCCTTTTGCACAGCACTGTGGATATAGACACTTCAAAAACGAGTGGTAGACAGTATTGAAGTAAATGTAATCAATTAATTTATTTAAGTAGCTTTCCCATCTCTCCTTGCATTACTGAAGTATTTCCATTTTAGATTACTTTTTTTTAAATCAGGAGGAAATGGAAGTACCCAGAGTAAACCCACGCAGACATTGGGAGGACATGGAGACACCACACAGAAAGGATCGAAAGTAATTTGAGCTCAGGATCTTCTTGCTGTGAGGCAGTGGTGCTACCCACCGTGCCACCGTGCTGCCTGATAATGGAACATCAGAGCCATAATAAATCATAAAATGATTACACAAAACAAACTGATTTCTGTAATGTTCAGGTAAAGTTTAATGAGCTGATGGATATGTTTATGCTAAACAACTGCAAGTAAAATAAATTTTCTTTAGTGGTTTGACGCAAACAAATTGTTTGAAACTTTACATGCATGAACCTAATGATGACGAATTGAAGTAATCACAATATCTCTCACCAAGAGGTACACTACCCAAAAGAAGAATCCTAAATAAAAGAAGCACTTTTATTTCATCTTGTAATAATAATCCGACATTTCTATCTGGAGTTTTTCGTTGTTGTTGTTCAGTTTTTTGGTAACAAATACAAACCGGATTCCAAAAAAGTTGGGACACTAAACAAAATGTGCATAAAAATTGAATGCAATGATGTGGAGGTGCCAACATCTAATATTTTATTCAGAATAGAACACAAATCACAGAATCAGAAATTAAACTGAAAGAATGTATCATTTCAAGGAAAAAATATGTTGTTTCCAAATTTCATGGTGTCAACAAATCCCAAAAAAGGTTGGG
>JAUZSV010373866.1:0-10614 GCA_034780495.1 Parotocinclus cesarpintoi | reverse complement strand
CGGAGAGGCCCACAATGGTGAGTACCTGTGCTGGAACACATGGAACACAGTGCTTACACTGACTTGACTGATGTCTTAATGTAAAATCAGTAGTTTTCAGAGTAATTAAATAATTTTTTTTCCAGAGTTGATTAAACACCTGCTTATGAATTATAACATTAGTAATTTTATTGCAGAATACAAATTGTGAACATCAAGTGCATATGCATGTATTGTGGAGCTTACTGAACAAAATGCTTTGAGTGGTTGTCCAGCCTGGCCAAGAGGGGGGGCTTTTAAAAGATAGAAGAAATGTTTACTTTATGGGTTCATTTAAACTGACGGTTTAAAATAATTTCTCTTGTAGCTTTGTTTCAGCATTTCCCTGTGGGTATTCCTCTTCATGTAGCTCACGTTTAAAGCTTTAAGCAATGCATCTGTCCCAGTACAGCAAAGTCCCCGTTAAAACACGTGATTTCTATGATCCAGCCCATGAGAAATAAGTTTCTTTTCAGCTTTGTCTTCATAAATATACTCTTGATCCCTGTTACTTGAATGTACCTTGTTCTGAGAAGTACAAAAGAGTTACACTTTACCTGTGATCTAAGCACGGTAACACAAATTATGTAATAATAAACATAAAATAACTAATGCAATTTTTTTTCTGTGGCTAATTTACGTTAATTAGTTAATTATCTCTTAATTAAGTTAATTATATCTTAGAGCCAGAACTATCGGTTTTGAGAAATAATTAATATCTGCGTGATGTCTCCTGTGTCTTCGTGAAATACAATTTTTCCTTTCCACCACCTTTATTACTCTTTTTAGTACAGCATTGGCTGCATGTATTATGTTAAGTATACGTATTCATCAACAGCTCAATTGCTGTTTACTTACTGGTCGAGTTAAGGGGTGGCTCGGTGGGTAGCACCACCTGTTCACAGCAAGAAGATCCTGGGTTTGTTCCATGGGTCTTTTCTGTGTGGACTATACTCTAGTTTGACACTGCCTTGAGTGTCAGAATGTAAACTTGTTTATATATTTTTCAATTTTTGTATTCTTCAAATTGTAGTCACAATTGTCAGGGAACCAGCGAGTCAGTTAATCTTATAGTTTTTATTTATTTATTATTTTTAAAAATAATTTAATATTAATATATTTTTTTAATCTTATCCGCTGATATTGTTATAATGGTATTCATATGAAGCAGCCACATATTGGCACATGGATGGCACACTGTAGCAGATACTCTGAGGACTACATAGAGGGATATACACACAGGAAACCGTGTGCTCATATTGTCAGGGAGCTGCTTTTTCTGACTTTTTTCCACATTTATAACAATTTGGCTTTGTTCTCGAACACCACTCCGAATGATTTCCTTTTTGCTGCCTTCACTGTCATCTCATTCATTTGTGTTTTAGTTAGTTTGCTATTTAAGTGCTACCCCTCCCCCCTACACACACAGGTAATATTCCTCCGTCTTACTTGTCTACTTTGATGCTGCATTCTTGTCTCCATCAATCAAGCTAAGTGCATGTTGATGTCACAATTTGGAAAGTCTCAATGTTTAATGTTTTAGAAGAATTTTTAGATCCCTTCCACAAATTAGATTTTAACTTTTTCTTTATTTTTCTTTTTTTTGGCTATTTTCCACACATGTCCTTGCTCAGCTGCTTCACTTTTGATCTGAACCAATTATGCTTTTTGTTCCTCTAACAAATCACCATGTAGGATTATTGTTTTGGACCTGGAATGCTCAAGAATTGCTATAAACAGAAAACTGCTTCTGTCTCTGCTGAGCAGTATTGACCAATGCTCCTGTCTTTGCCACGCTGGTTTCTTTCTTCGTTGCCTTTGCTGGGTCTCACTCGTTCATATACCCCCCTCCTTCCCCTCCTCTTCCAGGCTGGATTGATGTCACCTGGGATGCTGGTGGCTCGAACTCGTACCGCATGGGTGCGGAAGGGAAATTTGATCTGAAGCTAGCGCTGGGGTATGACCCTGAATCGGCGCCATCACCCAAAACTGTCTCGTGCGCTGTTGCAGGCCCGCCGACTCCCTGGAGCAGCCTGGCCAAAAACAACTGTCCAGACAGAGGAGGACCATCGTCTACATCGTCTGGCCGCAAGGGAAGCAGCAGCTCAGCATGCAGTGATGCCGGCCTTGGATCAGCTCACAGGCTTGAGGGCCTATCTGAGCAGGGTACACCGGTTGGAAGTGGAATCACGGGGCCAGACGTCCAAGAACCTCTTGTGGTGCTCTCAGCAGCGGAAGGTGGCTCTGCATCTGGCGAAAGTGCTGAACCTAAAAGTGAGTCAACAGCCATCTCTGTGGGGCCGGTGAGCGTGAGCTCACCTGATGTCAGTTCCGTTTCAGATTCATCTGGAAAGGCAGCGGTGTCCCAGAGGCCTCTGGGCCCAGGTGCTGGAACCCGCCTCTCAGTCAGCTCGCTGCTGGCAGCTGGTGCCCCCATGAGCTCCAGTGCCAGTGTGCCTAACCTGTCATCGCGTGAGGCCAGCCTCATGGAGTCATTTGTACGCCGTGCCCCTAATATGGCACGAACCAACGCCACCAACAACATGAACCTGAGTCGCAGCAGCAGCGACAACAATACTAACACGCTCGGGCGCAATGTTTCAACTGCGTCTGGTGAGTAGCTGCTTGAGGTTTTAATTAGAGGTTTATAGTAGGGGGTACATCAGCTCTATTTCTGTATTTTGTGACCTATGGTTATTGCCCATACTTCAATGAGTAGCCTATTAATTGTTAATGCATCTGGATCACCAGTCAGTCCATATGCCTCCTGAAGCATGTGTCGAACAAATGTAATTCTTTTAAATGTGTTTTTCCAGATCAAGTAGAGAAAAAGAATTGCCAAAGCATCCATAAAAATCACTATTGATACTTTGTTGTACTTTCTGGCCAAAGCAGATTTGTTGTGATTGGTTTATCACTTTCATTCAACCAATCAACGCTAACTTTTTTTTTTCTTCTGTTTCGTGATTTTTGTATGGCTTGGATTTAGTATTAGTAAATCTACCCCCCCCTCCTGGTTTCTTATAGTTTGGTCACAAACAACTCTTGCTTCTGCCATGTAAATCTGGAAATACATTAGAAAAAAATTCTGGGTTAGCCCAAGAAGCTGGACTGGCTGTTAAAGTATTATTTATGCCCAATTACTTTTGTTGTTCAATTTCTATTCAAGTAATATTGCTTTTAGTTTTGAACCCTGATGCTTCCTTGGTCTACCATTTTTCTTATAACTTTACCATTTTGTTTAATTTTTTTGCCACACTCTTAAGTGAGTAATATAATTATTTCTGTTGACACCTCCCTTTATGGAGCCAGGTTTTCTTTCAATTAGGAAAGTCCAACAGCTTAAGATCTTGCAAGGTGATTCCTTAATTTGTCCTTGATTGTTAACTGACATATTTTTCCACTTTGGGCTATACAAATATAACTTTCATTAAAATTTTGGATTTGTTTAAAGAATGTTTCACAGAGTCAGAATGTTCTCACAAATTGCCACATCTGTGATTTATTTTCTACAACATAAAGCACTATACAATTTTGATCCATTGCAATTAAAAGAAATGACTAAAGCCATTAGGTTTAAAATTGTAAACAATTTTTCTTATATTCAGTATTTTTTCTGTCACTGCATTACTAATCAAATGTCTGTGTTTGATTGACTTTGTCTGCGACTGTTCTGAAGCAGCAATCCTACTTTTTTTTTTTTTTTTTTTTTATAATATGCAAAGACAATAAAAGTATTACCTTACTGTAGCTTAGACATTACATTTAATTAACCAGGGGAAACAATTTCCTTTTTATTTCTAAATAATACCAAGTCAAAATAAAGTACTTATAAAGTTGTGTGTTTAAATTATTTTATAAAAAGGGATATAAGGTTCGAGTCCCGGTCTGTGGTGGACGAGTGCCTGTCTGAGACCCGGTCAGTCCTGGTCAGGGGTGGGTATTGGACCCATGGCAACCCAGAATCAGCTGGGACTAAGACCCATTCAGTTCTAGTCATGTGTTTGGTTGGGGTCTGAGTTCCAGTTGGTTCTGGACAAACGGTGGTCCAATATCCGGTTGATTCTTGTTGGCCATGGGTATGAGACCCGGTTGGTTCTGGTCAGCCAAGGGTCAGGGACCCAGTCGGTTCTGGTCAGGCTTGGGTTTGAGTCCCAGTTTGTCTGGACTAGCACAGTTCCAAGACCCAGTTGGTTTTGGTCAGGAGGGGGTTCCAGACCCGTTCGGTTCTAGTATTGTGTGATATTGAGACCTGATTGAATGTGGCTTTACGACAGAAGAGCTTGCTTGCGTGTACAAGAGAGAGAGCGAGCTAAAATGAGTTGCATTCATTTAAAATGCAAGATCCCAAACAAACCTTTTAAACTTCAAAAGTCTTTATCCGAACGTCTTTATATATTAATGTTACCTTATCAGGTATGGGTCTGAGACACAGTGGGTTCTGGCTGGGCACAGGTCTGAGACTCTGGCAAGGTGCAGGTCCAATAACAGGTGCATGTATGAGACCTGATTGATTCTGGGCAGCCATGGGTCTGAGATATACTTAGACCCAGACCTGACCAGAACTGTCCAGGTCTCGGGCCCACGCCCGACCAGAACTGAGTTCCAGCTGATTCTGGGTGGCCAGGGGTCCAAGACCCAGTCAGTTCAAAACCCATGTCGATTCTGATCTGGCTTGGGTCCGAGTCCCGGTTGGTTGTGGGTGAGCGCAGAACTGAGACCCGGTCGGGTTTGAGACACGTTGGGTTCTTTTCGGCCGCAGGTCTAAGATCCAGTTGGTTCTGTCCAGTGGGTTTTTTTTCAGCCATTTGTAATGGGGTCTGGTATAAAATGTCAGTTTAAATGTTAATAGATTTAATTTAAATAATCTGTACCAAATAATGCAACCATGTTTTGTCATTGTTCTAAAATGAAGGCTCCTCTTGCAGCGGCTTATGCTACATATTCCTTTCCAATTTGTGAACTGTCATACATCAAACACTGACTTGAGGCCTTTTTTTAATTAAGGAAATCATAACCTGCTTCTTTAGTCTTTCTGTTAATCTTTACTTGGTACATTATGTCTTATGCACGTCTAGTATTTAGAGCAAGCTTATTTAATTGATTTTAGTGCATCTGTCAGGTAGCTTTTTTTTTTTTTTAACTAATTGCATAACTGGGTTTATTTTATTGTTTACAGCCTCTCCTCTCATGGGTGCACAGAGCTTTCCTAACCTTACCACAACTGGTACCACGTCAACAGTCACAATGTCCACCTCCATAGTAACCAGCAGCAATAATGTAGCCACAGCAACTACAGGTTTGTCAGTCGGTCAGTTGCTCAGTAACACACTGACGACCAGCCTGACCTCCACATCTAGTGAGAGCGACACGGGTCAAGAGGCTGAGTTTTCTCTATATGGTAGGCCTCACTAAATTTATTCACCTACCAGAACTGCCTTATTCTCTCAATATCGCTCCACTATATGCTACACTCACTTTAATCCATTTCCATGCTTCTTGCCTATTAATCTTCATTTTGGTGTTTACCTCCTGCTTATTGCATGGTTTTGTTTACAAAAATTATCTTGTTGCACCTCCTTTCCTTATTGCCTTGCTTGTTTCCTTCAGACTTCTTGGACAGCTGTCGTGCAAACACATTGCTTGCTGAGTTGGATGACGAGGAAGACTTACCTGAACCCGATGATGATGAAGATGAAAATGAGGATGACAATCAGGAGGACCAGGAGTATGAGGAAGTTCTGGTACGGTCCAGGGTCAACCTTGGTTACCACGTTCATATTCATAGGGTAAAACCTGTTGTAGTTTCAATAATAGTACAGTACCACGCCTTAGTTGTTGAGTTAGTTTGTTTTTTTGTGACATTCAAAGTAGGCCTTTTTTATAATTCCTTTTTTTATTGGGAAAGGTCCTGGTTTTGTTTTCTATTTCCTGTCCGCATGGTTCCTGTAAAAAGCATGCGTGTGGTGAGATGAAAAACCTGTATTGCATGTTTGTTTTTTTACTGAACCCAAATGGCAGTGCATTTAATTTCGTGCTGTTGAATGGTGGCCCGGCAGGAGGAAGAGGAATATGAAACCAAAGGCGGGCGGCGTAGGACATGGGATGATGACTTTGTACTGAAGCGGCAGTTCTCTGCCCTAGTGCCTGCATTTGATCCTCGACCAGGTCGAACCAACGTCCAGCAAACCACTGACTTGGAGATCCCAACACCAGGTGCCGACTTATTACAGTGGAGAATTACAAATGTTTCGTCAGTTCTGTTTTAAAATGCACCATCAGCGTTTGTTTGGGTTTTTTTTGTTTTTTTTCCCGTAATGTGCCACTTGACCTTTGTTTTGCAAGCCCTACCCATCTCTGAAACAGCTGTTTTAGCAGCTGACTCAAGCCCTGACACCGCAGTTGTTTTTGCTCTTGTTTTTTTGCAGCAAAAAAGGAACATTTAATGTGTATTATTAGTGCAGGACAATATATATAAAAATAATTTGATGATTTCTGAAGAATGTGAGAAACACCAGTCTAATATGCATTGTGCTTTACTCATGCCTGACACATTCTCTGTTAAAATACGTTTTGTTCAATATTACGAGTTTTCCTATTTATTTATTTTTTCTTATGCAGGTACTCCTCGGTCAGAGGTTCAGGAAGAGGTGGAGTGCACGCCATCACCCCACCTGGCACTTATTTTAAAGGTGGCAGGATTGGGTACCACCCGAGAAGTTGAACTACCTCTAACAAACTATAAGTCCACAATATTTTATTATGTCCAAAAGCTTCTTCAGCTATCTTGTAATGGCAGCATCAAATCCGACAAGCTTCGACGTATCTGGGAACCAACTTACACGTGAGCCACTCACATTTAGTAAATCTTTTATCTTAAAACTGTTTTATACTTGCGCTGAGAGCTAAGGCAAAATGCTATTTTTTCCTCTGAGGCTATGGATGATTCCTGGTTATGATTTTTTTTTTTTTCTTGCTTACTGCTAAGACTCCTTGTTTGTTTATCAGTTTAGAAATTACTTTGGAGCAAAAATATTGAGCAGTAGTACCATCTACAGCAGTTAGATGTTAAATATCTTCTCAAGCAGTTTTCAAGTATTCTGCAAGCAAAACAAAGAAAGCCAACCTTTTTGAAAAGTAACAAAAACTTGTGGGTTGCTACTATGTGGGTCTGAGACCACTACAGAAAATACTTCTTATCTATTTTTCAAATTACTTTTGATTACAAATCATTAATGATTTGTGCCAGTGCCCTTGGCAAAGATTATTTTTACTTCTGTGATGGCAGCATTAATGCAGAAAAGTACATTGGGATTTTAAAACAACATTAATTTCTTAAAGATGTCCACGCAGTTTGTAATTCAATAATTTTTATGCGCTCAGATGATATCTAAAGGACGTTTTGCAGTCTTGATTATAACATTTTACAAATTGCATTAGAACCTTAATTCAAATTAACTCTGATTGTGCTGTTATATTTTCTGTACTTACCCAATTTTATTTTCTAGAATAATGTACAGAGAATTGAAGGACTCTGACAAAGAGAAAGAAAGCAACAAGACGGTAATGAGGTTTTACCAGGACCCCTTTTCCTTCACCCAGTCTCTTATCTTTCACTTACTCCTCAACTCGTTCAAATCTGTCCTATGACTTTTCTTTAAATCTGTGACTGTGCGTATATACCTTTTGTAGGCAGTCACCACTAGGCTTAAGGCTAGATGCATGTGGGGAATACTCTAGAACTAATCTTGGTAATTGCACTGGCCATTTAGTGATTAAACCTGTTGTAATGCATGTGTATTGCGTGAGACTTACAATCAGGAATCCTGTGTAGGGTTGCTGGTCTGTAGAGCATGTGGAACAGTACCTTGGCACAGATGAATTACCAAAGAATGACTTGATAACCTACATGCAGAAGAATGCAGACTCAACTTTCCTGCGCCTCTGGAAATTAACCGGCACTAATAAAAGTATTAGGAAAAACAGAAATTGTTCGCAGCTCATAGCTGCATACAAGGTATAGATTGACACCGGATGTGCATATATATGTACACATGTTTAATTTTCCATTCAGTGTTTTATTTGGTTCAAGCATTTTCTGTTCTGCCTTTTTGACTTGCCATTTGCGTAGTTGTACAGTCACCTGATGGACAGTTCTGTTTTTGTTACTGTTTAATGAGTGTCATAAATTTCTTGACTTAAAATCATATCGTGGGTTGCATTCTCTTTGGTTGTTGGTCGTCATAAATCTTAACATTCCTTTTTGTTATTGCAAAAATAATTTTTTTAAAGTAGTGCATTTTACTGTTGCCTGGTTTCCATGGTGAAGTGTATGTTGTGCAAACTGGGGAGTGGGGACTGTTCTATAACACCTGTTTGTGTCTGTGTGTGTTGATTCAAAAATAATATTTTTTTTAAAAGGATTTCTGTGAGCGGGGCTGCAGGTCTTCAGGACTTGTGTCGGGCTCCATGTCCGTTATGCAGAGCTGTGACATCCTGTCCAGTGCACGTGAGCAGCCGCAGGCCAAAGCCGGCTCAGCTCAGAGTGCCTGTGGTGTGGAGGATGTGCTGCAGCTCCTGCGCATCCTCTTCATAATCGGTGGAGAGCCAGCAGTCGGTCGCACACTTCAGGAAGGTTAGCTGCATCTGAGATGCCACTTATAGTACATTGTTCTAATGCTGGGGATTGTAGTTGAGCATTGCTTCTTAAATGTGAAAAAGACTCTAATAACAGTTACACAGGTTTACAAAGATTTTGTCCCATGCAAGAAATACCTGTTTATTTATATAAGTTTAGTCCAAATATGTTTTATGTACTTGTATACTCTCACTTTACTGCTAATTCTATCTCGTTAATTAGTTTAGCATTTCACAAAAGCAACTTTTAATAACACACGTGTAGCCTAGCAACTACGGCATCCCTAACAAAGCAGTAGCGTTATACAAGTAAGACTACTCAAAATGAATTATGGGTTTATAAAAACGCATGGTTGAATTTAATTTGGATGATGAGCTAGTAATGTCCCGCCTCGTCACCCTTACAAACAAGGATATTGTTTGCGATGGAAAGGCAGAGAAACAACATCACTAAGGCTGCACCGATAACGCTTTTTATCAAACCAAGTACAAGTATAACAAACAAAATGAAATGTACGTGTTGCATTGCGTGTAAAATTCAGCTGTGACACTGCTTCTTCGCCTACTTGCTTAACATTCAATTTAATTGGTACTGTGTAATTCTACAATTACAGTATTGAACCCCAGTACTGGTATCTGTGCATCCCTAAACACCACTACAGTAAATCAGGCATCCTGGGCTCTTAATGTATTCAGCCAGAGATAAAAGGGAGAGTTATAGAATATCAGCAGCTTTGTTGGTTCTGTCATCTCGGCTCTTTCTTATTTTCTAGACAAAATTCAGACCTAGTAAACTCAACATGTTTCATTACAATACAATGTATCATCTTAACCCAACAAAGCTGCTGATGCTGGAAAAATTTCCCTTTTGCTGGAAAAATTCCCTTTTTATTTCTGACTGTCGTTATTGAAAATTAACAGCTGCTTTGTTTTGCAAATTTATAATCAATAGTCAATTAACGGGATTCTGAGCTTTTAACATCAGGATCCCGCTCAATTCTCCTGTAAATAAAATAGTAACGGCCTGCTTTATAAATCAAACTCCTTTTTATTTGCTGAATGTATTTTTTTTAGGAGACAGTATGTATTTGGGGTAAAACGATACACAAATTTCACAATACGATAGATATTTTTTTGCTATACGATACTTTTTTTGATACAACATTGAGAAAGAAAATTTAAATTTCTCTTTTATTTTTTTGATGTAGACGTCACAGAGGCCAATACAAATTACATTTTTGTAAAGGATGACTGGTACCAGAAGTTTTTATAAAAAAAATATACAAAAGAACCATACAAGTCTTAGTATAATAACCTATGTGCATATGGAAACTGAACTTACTTCAGCCAGTTTATTTACAATTTGATCCTGTTTCCTTATAAACGTCCCTATGGCGCTAGTAATTTGCTTTGCCCGTTCACTATCGGCACTTAGCAGCTGCTTAAATGCTGTGACTCGTGTTTTCTCTTTGCTCTGGTAAGTGACATGTTTGGATGGTGTCTCCGCAAATGAGTTATATTACATATTGGAAGTATTAGCACAGATGTTTGATACTCACGTTAAGCAAAGTTTACACGCAGTTACCGTTTTGTCCACCATTTTTTTGCCCGTCGTTGTTGTAACTGACTGGGAAACCAAAATATTCCTACACAGGAGATTGATGTGAGGGTGATTCTGGTTGTTCCAGCTCAGTCTTGCTCTCTCCGCTAGCCATTTCACAGTCAGCTAATTGTCCAGCAGGCTAACCAAAACAATGGAATGACGTTTTTTCCCCCAGTAGCTCAAAACGCTGCTCGGGCATTGTCATAGTAACACACCTGTTATACACCGTGTCACTAGATGTTGTATGAAACTACAGTACTCGGAACTCTCTTCTGCTCTGCTGATAGCTGCAGCTCTGTAGCTCAGTGTCAGACACAATGCAGCAAATAATTAAGAAAATATCTTAATGTACTCGG
>JAUZSV010373777.1:0-11281 GCA_034780495.1 Parotocinclus cesarpintoi | reverse complement strand
GTGTAGAATTTTGAGGAAAGAGATTAATTTAATACAACTTGGAATAAGGCTGTAACGTAACAAAATGTGGAAAAAGTAAAGCACTGTGAATACTTTCCGGATGCACTGTAGGGGAGACCTTGCAATTAAATCTGAAAGTGTGGTATAATATTACCTGATGTCTTACTTTTAAAATAAAGGGCCACAAAAGCCACAATAAAGTCATCACTGTGGTTAAGGACAGCAAATAATGTTATACTATACTTAATTCATAAGATAAGACTTTTATGGTCACATTTATGGTTTATCATTGCAAGGGCTTAGTTGTAAAGCTACTTTGTAAACAGTGCTACAAAAACAAATTTGACTTGACTTAATCACTCATTCTTTTACCAGCATCGCATACCATATCACTGTAACCTTAATCTGGAATCTGAGATTTACAGGTGTATATTGGGGAAAATAAGTTTGCAACCCTTTTTAATTGAACATACTTGAGAAGCTCTCTGGAGACCATGCCACAGCATTTCATTTGTCTTTATTCCAAGACTATGACCTGATCTTTCTTCTGAAGTCTCCCTACTGTTAATTTACATGTACTCCTTTTGAGAATAAACTTTGTTACTAAAAATCAATTTTTCTGAAGACTGAGGTTACTGGCTGTTATTACTGGCATTCTTTAGTAAAATTCCCCAGACCAAACGTGTTTCAGGTAGAAATTCTTGTCAGAGTTGTGGAGGAAGACAAACCGACAGACGGAGACCATCACTTCGCTTCCAGGCAAGAATTTACTTTTAGAAGTCAATGCATGTCCTTTGCAATCAATTCATAAAACAACTCTCTACAGGGAACTGCATATCACAAACACATGGAGCAGAGTATCACGCAAGAGAACTCTGCTCACTTCTGCTTCACGAACGGTTACAACCATTGGACAGTTCATGGCTGTAAACATTATCTGGTCAAATAAATCTCGTTTCTGCCTGTATGTGGATGATGCTTGGTGTCGTGTTTATCTAAGACTTCAGGAAACATTCAATGATGCCAAGGTGTGGGTTAAGCTGGAGGAGGTAATGGGGGAGTTTTCATTAAGCGGAACGGGTCCTTTAGTTGAGGTGACGGTAAATTTCAACCACAATGCCTACGGTGTAAAACCAGGTTTTGCCTTTTCTCATGATCTTACCTACTAGATGGCAGGGAACACAGTTCAACTGTGCAATTCTTTGATGCAAGTGGCTAAACAATAATGTTGTCTACATCCATATACTTTTCCAGTGCATGCCAAATTGAATCACAACTGTTATTATTGCATGTGCAAGTATTACATGACTGATTTTGGCCAAGTGAGCCATTTTGCATTTTATTGCACATGGCCCTCTTGGTGTGAATTTTGCAGGACATTTAGTCATAGGTAAAGCAGCTACAGCACTGGAATATCTCTCTTTGTAGACCGCTTACTGTGCACTCATGATCATCCACACCACTTTTTCACATCCCCATTTTCCGAATGCCCTCTGTTTCGATCAGAGAACTGCTCACATGGAAACAAGAGTAGACTCTTATTTATTTGCTCTCTTATATGGCAGGAAATTCCACAACACATCTCTCTTAAATAAAACATTTTTTGAATTTATTTTTTGTTTATGTTGTATTTGTTTACACAATTTCCGTTTCTTATGATTATTAGAACTTTAACATGGGGGTGGGGGATTTACCTTCGTAATTAGATCTATGAGAGGTTGGGCTCCCAGCTCCTCAATGCGCTGCTCATTCAGACAGGACAAGTAGTAGAACTGAGCTTTCTTCTCTGCTTCACTACTAGAGTTAAAGGTGCCGTTCTCTAGAGGAAGAACAAGAGACTGGGATTATTTGCCCAGCTGGTTTGGTCATACTGCACACATGAAAACATTTATTTTGGTCTCACAACATTCAGAAACACATGCCATCAAGGACTGAGCTTGATAATGATGAGCATTTTAGCTCCAATATAAAATGTTTTGGCTGACAAGATTGGAGACAGCATTATTAAAACAGTGGAGTGTACAGTGTAAGGGGATAAGATGCAGAGAGGTTAAAGCAGAATAACTTTATTACAAAATGTTGATTACAGATGTATTCTAGATATAGATATAGTATATGAACAGATGAATAGATCTAAACTACCAGACATGCAAATAGTGACATTGTACAAATATAGATAAAGGGGTCAATACAGGAGAGTTATAAAATATATTAGAAACATTTGAAATAGGATGTTGACTGGTCATTATCATGGTCATCACAATTCAGGGTAAGGTTTCTTTCTGCCAAACGTGAATTCCTGTTTATTATCAGATTCCCATCATAAGTCAAAATATCATAAATCGGGACATTGTAAGTACATGTATAGCAATTCTTATCTCTGAATCTTTTAGAAAAACTGAAACATTTACTAAAGATTAAAGAAATGTTGCCATGTTTTTTGATTGCAATTCTCATTTCTCAGGGGTTCACCTGCTCTATTTTTCTGACATTCAAACATGGATTAGATCAAAGTAAGATTTTTATTTCCTATTGTAATAATTTATGCCTCTTCCACCATAGCAAAAAGACTTATTGCATATTTGTATAATGTCTCTGTGAGGAAAAACTCTCCCACATTTAGTTTGCATTGTTAGGGGAATGTAGTAATTGTTAGGTAGACTAAAGTATTATATCAGATGATGAGAGAGTATGAGAGGCTTTATCAAATAAATCCTGCATACCTACTGATTTGGGTCAAGGGTATAACTGTGTGAATTTCATATTTGAGCAAACTATTATTTTCTAAAGGAACAAAGACACCCAGCAGGACTCATCTCTTGAGCCAAACAAACACAGCAGCATGAAGAAGAACCAGCTCTGTGGTTAGAGCAAAGTATCATTGGACTGCCCACTGTTCTCCTTCGGGACAGCTAATGACATTGGTTCTTTACATATCTAATCTATTTGCTGACAGTACTATCGTTTTTATTTGCTATAGACAAAATGTGCTTGCCAGTTGACAGGTCTGGAAAGGCAAGGTCCAATGTGCAGGGCAAATCAGTGGACTTCAGTGCCAATTTGGTCCTCGTGTTAATCCCATTTGGCCCAATGATATATATAATAACAAACCCTGTCACCAGGACCTCTGTTTCTGTTCATGTAACTGATTTCATCTTAACATGGTTTCTGTTGGATTAGACGATAAATGACCTTACACTGCACTTTCTAATCTGTGTTAATTCATGTTCTGGTTGTGCAAAAACAAGGACATGGTGTTCAAAGGCAGAAGCAGCTGTTTCTTTCATCTCTGATCTCTCCCTCCTTCCACTTAATCAGACACAGGGGCAGAATATTCCACTAACGAATTCACAGACATGCAGTGCCAGACAAATTACTGGTCAGCAGGTACAGTCCACCAAAAAGAAGCAAGACAGGAGGGGGCAGGGTATGTGAAGGCTAGCATCCTGCTCTGCTGGCGGAGTATAATTCAAGACTGTTTTTAGTGCAGCATGTTGTGTTGTGTTTGTCAGACAGCTGATGATAGACCGGGCGCTTCAGCACAAAACATCCATGTCTCTCTATAGCACAAATTATGCAGCACATCTCTACATTTCGCACACCTCATCTTATGTTTCATACGTACTCTATTTTCTCACCCATTCTTTCTGTTCCAATCATCACTATTCCAAAACTTTACCATCTTAAGAAGGCAGCACTGTGAGATACTGCAGGTGCTGAGGAAACACTCACACATACTCATCTTCATCCAATCATTAACATACTTGTTTCACCACAACATGAGTCACGATTATATCATTTAAAGCTGCATTGAACACTTCATCCAAATTAATACCATATGCCTTCTTTCCATTAATGAGATGTCCATAAAACAGATAAAACAGACAGACTGAGAACTGACAAAGGCATCTAAAACAACAAACTTGCTTACATTGCTACACTAATCTGTACAACATGTAAAAAGTTTTAACACTTTCTTTTTGGTTACCACATACACTCACCAGCTTCTTCATTAGGTACACCTGCCTAACTTCTTTCTGTCATAAATTCAAAAAGGTCTCGGAAACATTCCTCAAGAGATTTGTGGCAGATTTATCAGCTGCACATCTATGACTACCTGGATATGGTCAGGAACAATACCCAGGTGGGCTGTAACGTTTAAATGAAAAAAGTGTGCCAAAACAACCATTACCCCACCCGCAGCCTGAGCCATTGATACAAGGCAGGATGGATAAATGCTTTCATGTTATTTATGCCAAATTCTGATGCCATCCTAGTCAAGATTTGTTTTTTCATTGTTCTATTTTCCAGTTTTAGTGAATCAGTTATGTATTTTTTGTCTCAGTTGACATGAGTGGCCCATGATGTTAGAGATGTTAGATGCTAGAAAGTCAGTGGGGTAGGAAAGGAAAAAAGGGTGTTAGGGTATTCCAGCCTGAGCCTGGGCACAAATCGATGCACTTTAAACAGCTCAAATGCAGGATGCAAGTCTTTCAGCCCATATTTTCCTGGCTAAACAAACAAGGTCTGACAAATTAAACACTAAAATGTAATTTGTTACAGCATCCATTACAACTTACAGTAATGTATTGTAAAGGCATTTACTGTAAATCTAGTGCCAATGTTTACTGGGGTACTCAATCTTTTTGTAAATGATGACATTTTAGACATAGCCTGAAAAACTGTTTCTAGTTTAGAGTGTACAGTTTAACAGACAATAATGCATGATGTAATTATCTTAAGAATTAAACAAAATGGTTGGATTTAAAGGGTTATGTTGATATGGCAACAACATTTGCTTATAAATAAGACAGATAAATAAGAACGCATCATTATTCAACCACTTATTACTGCAATAATATTAATGGCAACCCAAAAATTAGCACTCTTTTGTAAGCTTCAGGACTTTTGTTACTTTCTTAATTATATGTGAATATCTATATAATGTAAGCAATTTCCAAGCTGGAAATGTTGATTAATGTCAATATGCTAAATTGAGACAGGATAAATAAGCTCAATATACAAATAGCACGTACACAAATAGTGCTGATGGAAAGTTAGGGTTCCAGGAGTAAAACATTTCATACAGGGTACTGGGAAAAAATACATAACATTCTATCGGATAATGTATTGTCCCATGCAATACAAAACTGTCTACTAATTTAAACATAAACTTTCAAATATAAAGACATGTAGGAGGCACCCTATGATTTGCATCCTAGCTTTAGGCATGGTGTAACCAAATAAATAATCAGAAATTTGCTTTTATCTGGTTTTCCCGGCATTGCAAGTGCTTTATAACATACTGTACACATTACACAAAATAAAAGCTTAAGTACACACATGAATGAGTAATTCTACTCTTCCTTACCCAGGAGGTATTTCAGCATGGCCTGGTTCTGGTCCCAAATGCTGTTGAACGTGCTCCAGCGTGAACGTCCATCAGGAAGAGGGTTTTTCCGAATCCAGCCACCACATGCATACTGGTAGAAATCCTGACAGGGGTCGACCGTACGGTCCAGAGACTCCACTATTTTACTAGCCACTGTCACACAGGCCTCTGTTAGACACAGGCCACATGATGGATCTGAGTGAGAAAGAGGGAGAGAGAGAGAGAGAGAGAGAGAGAAGTGTAGCAGGCATACATTTCACAGAAATTCAAGCATGTCAGTGATCTGAGTCAAATCAAGAACTTTGTTTCTGGCAGGGGATTGATTTTTAGGCAAATTAATAACTAGGCAGCAAAATTCACTATCCTAGTTTTATTTCTAATCTCAGTAAATCTATTTTTAGTGCTATAATCATTAACTCCCTTCTAATGTATATTACACTGCTCACAAAGTGTATTTATGCTATCATTTTAAAATATCCCCCTTTTTTGTGAACAGTATATGTTGGTTTGCACACTTCATTCATTCTTTATGTATGTTATCCAAGTTTTTCATCCAAGTTGATCAAATGTGATTGCATTGTACTTTACAGGTGTAACCGCCAACTGGAAAAGTGCATGTGTGCGTATTTATTTTTTTGTTTATTTAATGTCACGGGTAGCACGGTGGCTTCATGGGTAGCACTACTGCTTTACAGCAATAAGGTCAATCCCAGGGTGAAACGGGCTGGGTCCTTTCTGTGTAGAGTCTGCATATCCTCCCTGTGTCTGTGTGAATTTACTCCGATTTCCTTCCACAGTCCAATGATATACGTGTTATGTTAATTGGTTACTCTTAATCGCCATCAACTCAAGTGTGTATATATAACTAGTCCTGATGAAACCTTGTGTGTCGCTGAAATGGATGCCAATAGCAACATCAAATAAACCAAATAATAACTATGTACAACCAAAGCCCAGTTTCATTTATACTGGTCAGGCACATTCATACAGGGCAATTTAGAGCAACCAGTTAACCTGACATGTCTTCGAAATGTGGGAGAAACTGGTGTACCATGTGAACATGAGGAGAACATGTACACGCCTCACAGGAAAAGGATTCTCTGGAGCTACGTGACAACCGTGCTGACACTTGCACCCCTCTGCTGCCTACATATTTGTAAATCATAAAAAATATAGCATCACAGCACACTGAAAAAACATGAGTAACCCATACAAATATGAACAAACAAATCCCTAGCCAGGACAAACAGCTATGACGTTTTTATTTGTCATTGCCCAGAAGTCTAGTGACTCAGCTGACTGCTGATATGAGTGTCACCAGAGTTGCATTTATTCCATCCATCACTGGCAAGCTGAACTAAACAGGTTTCATTTGATGGATGTATTTTTAAATGTGCTATATTGTAGTTCATTTTGTTTCCGTTTTAGCTGTTTGAAAAGTATGGCAATTTTATTTAACCATTTTTCTTTTGGTCAAAATATATCTGTTTACAATATGGAGCAGATACTTATTTGCAGGATGAAGCTTTTTAATGCTGTAACCGCAGCATGCTAAATGTTCTCAAATTCCCTACAGAACAACTGAGCATGCAATCTGGTTAAAGATTGTTTATTCTATAGTTTATGTTGATGCTACAGTTACATTGAATGACCGGTAATAATCCAATTATTTATCTGACAAGCTAATTATTCAATAATCATTCAATAATCTTACACTAATATACATATATATTTGGCCTTATTTAAAAATGTAATTACACATCTGTATTTAATATTAATATTACATATTCTAGGTTGCAACTTTTAGTGCACTAGTCTAAAATATCTTTTTACTTTGTCAGTTTTAATTAACAAGAGTGTATGAGTCGTAGAAGGCACACAAAGTCAGTCTGCTTTACCCAAGAAAGATCACACCATGAGAACCATCCTCAAACAAAACAGGATTTAGAAGACCCTGGAAGATGAATTGTAGATTTGCATGTTGAAAGAGCTATGCAAGCATTTCTAAAGCCTTGTGTTCATCAATACAGAGTAACACAGAAATGCAACAGGTGACAGAAATTTAGTGCCAACTCCCAATAAGTGAGCAAAGACCACACCAAAGCAAACAGAACCAAAAAAATCAACAAGTAAATACATGGTGTTACTGGAAGAACACCACAGGGAAAGTACTCCTAAAGAAATCCCAGAATGGTGTGAAATTGCATCACAGAACACAATTTTTCTCACGTTTAAACCCTGCTTTTTTCTTTTCAGGGTCGCAGAGGGGTCCCGAATCTGTTCCAGAGAGCACTGTGCGTGGGTGTAAGCGTGTACTGGGTGGGATGCCAGTAGATCGCAGGGGTCTTCCTGCCCTCATGTGCAGCAAATTGCGCCTGTACAATGCCCGACCATACTGGAAGGCATCGCCTGTACCCGAACCCATGTCAGAAAATGTTATTGCTGCTAAAATAGGTTCACAAATATAAACTCACTTGGATATACACTCATTTTACCTGATTCACTCACCACAGAGTAACATTTTGTAGTTCTATAGTTACAGACTATATTCCATCTGTTTCTCTGCATACTTACTTTGTAAGTCCCCTTTTCTCTAATGGTAAGGACCCCCATAGGACCACTACAGACCAGTTAGTATTTGGGTGATCGATCATTCTCAGCAATGTACTGATATTAATGTGGTTGTGTTGTTGGTGAAGTGTGTGTCTGTGTATGATGAGCTGGTACGATTAGGCTCAGACAAAGCAGTGCTACATCTTTTAAGCACTGTGATCACTCTCTATGCACTCTAGAAGACACATCCACCTTATTTCTCCACCTTGTAGCTGTAAAGTAAAAGACAGGTGCTCATCTGTTGTTGCATATTTTGTTAGTTATCCTCTCATCCTTTATTAGTGCTCACAGGATGCTGGTGGGTGGACATCTTTGGTTGGTGGACTATTTTCAGCAGTGACACTGAGGTGTTCAAAAAGCTGCATCTGATAAACTCTGAACTAAGAATGATCCACCACCCAAATAGTACCTGAAATGTGATGATCCTGTGGGGGTCCTGTAAAGAAAGCAAGGGAAACTAACAAAGTAAGTCTAGAAACAAATTAATTACAGTCTGGTCTGTAGTTCTAGAATTACACTTATCATATAGATGACCTTTGTAAGTGATAAAATAGACAATGGGTGTAAAAACCAAGGTGCCCCTAGCACAGTAAAGAGTGAGTGCAAAAGTATATAATATATACGATTCAATCCCGGGATTTGAAGGATTGATCATAATGTGTTTAATATGACAAGAAAAGTAAAGTTGGTTAGTTATTATTTAACAAGAATTCTGTTTGTTTTAATATAAGGTTAATAAAGAGAGAGAAAAAATAGGACACTTTTTATGAGTAGATAATGTAAAAAAATCAGGTGTCTGTACACTTGTTTTCTTACAATTGCACCATCTAGTTAAAATAAAGCATGTTTACCCTAGTTTCAAGCATCACTAGACAACAAAACAATGAGAGACTGGGCAAAGCGAACCAAAACTGCTCAACTCTGAACCCTTTTGAAAATACAGGATGATAGATAAAATACTATTGCCTATGGATAAATGAAGAACAAAATGATAACAAGTAAAATGTCATGTTAGTTAAACTGGGCAGAATTGTGACAAGAAGCTTGCCAAATGAACAGTAACACTCAGTAACACTTAACCACACACCATGTACAGACACTTTCTCTATACTTTGGTATGTAAATGTGGTTAGCTCACCTCTGTTATAGTGGACCCCCAGAGTAACAGCACAGGCAAACAGTGCTAACAGAGATGCCAGGAGCAGAGCAGCCAACACCACTTCCGATTGAGTCCGCCGTCCGAATCCACCAAACAGCTGAATCCCACACTTTCGGAAACCAACCTGAGACACAAATTCACACATTAGTCAAATAGCTTGAGTAAACAGGACTCCTCTTGTTATATAAAACATGATATTGATACTCTGGACAACGAAACAGATTACATGGACTAAGCTGTAAATGAATAATGGTTTAAAATTACATAAATGGACACCTATTCAAAAGGTAGAACAGAAAGGCTGAAATTACCCTTCAGATACTTTATATCAAAGGACACAAAACCATGGGCACCTTTCATCTTGAACAACAGAGCCCATAATGTCCTTTAAGTATTTTGTAAAAAGAAAAAAACAAAAACAAAAAAGACATTATACATGATAAAACTGTGAAAACATGGATCTGGCTGTTAAACCATTCTATTATTAGATCTGTTTTCAACCAAATTAAACAGCCACTGGTTTGATCCAAGCCCACATATAGGTAATTCACAATGCTCTAACTGTGGAATAAGTACCGGTATTTGTTATTTGAAGTTATTCTTGTCCAACTTTATGTATGCAACATTTAAACTTTAGTGTTTTAGTTATAGTTCACAACAATCATAATGCAACCAATTCACACTGCTTGAGACACATTATTTTTTATCACTTGCACTTTTGTATCCAGAATGGTGCAATTTATACAGTTTGTCTGAGCAAGATTGGTTTGAAACCTGTGATGATTAAGATCTCCCTCAAAACAAGCCCAGAATCGATTCTGGATATGGTCTTCAGCATTCAGACCAAGTGTGAAAATACTCTAGATTTTAAGGTTTATTCACATGTATTTATATCTAGTGAAATACTGAAAAAAGGAATTAAAGTATGCAGATGCAGATGACCAGCATACAAAACACAGCAATAATTCAGCTATAGGTTATGGGACTAAATATAGTGGACAATATAAAGAAAGTTATTGTGATTGTGTAATTTCAATTAAGAGAGGGCGATATGATGAGTTTATACTGAATTTGAAACAAAATAATTAAGAGCTGTCATTCTAAATACTCTGAAACAACCAATATGACAAGTGTTTTAACAACCTCACAGTAAAGCTTCTAACACCCAGGAGTTACTGACATGCAAAAAAATAAAAATAAATTTAAAAACCTCAACATCAGTTGTATGGTTTGATTTTTTTCACAGTGGCACACAAGTTGTTAGTTTTAAAAAAAAAGAAAAGACAAGATGTGCAAGCATGGTGAAAACACTGAACCCGCTCATCCACCTCAAAATAAAGTACCTTAAATAATACACTGAAATGGTGATATTAAAATATCACAATGGAAGATTTGAAATCCTGTGGAATTTGGATAAGCTCTAAATTGGTCACAACCCTGAGCAGGATACACAGGGAAAAAACAAGATTTTATAAAAAGATACTATATAATATATATTATTTGGTCGCCATGTTCAGCAAATGTGTCTAAAACTGGTAGATCGTGGAGCATGATCTAGCCTAATAAAATATTATTGTGAATACATGCAGAGTTTGGAAAAATAAAATATGTGGAAAATAGGGGTGTCATGATAAACTTTTTTTTTTTCGATACGGGGGTTTTGATACGATACGATACGAGCTGTGAATCCAGTGCATTAAGATTTTTTCTTAATTATTTGCTGCGCCGTTTCTCAACCCGTGCTACAGAGTTGCAGCCATCTGCAGAGCAGAAAAGAGTTCTGTGTACTGTAGTTTCAAACGACATAGTGACACGGTGTATAACTGGTGTGTTTATGAGATGCCCGAGCAGTGTTTCGAGCTACTGGGGGAAAAACATGATGCTATTTTTTTGGTTAGCCTGCTGGATGTGACTGAAATGGCTAGAGGAGAGAGAAAGACTGAGCTGGAACAACCAAAATCACCCTCATGTCCATCTCCTGTGTAGGAATATTTTGGTTTCCCAGTCAGTTACAACAATGACGGGCAAAGAATGATGGACAAAACGGTAACTGTGTAAACTTTGCTCAACGCGAGTATCAAACATCGGTGCTAATACTTCCAATATGCAAACTCATT
>JAUZSV010373693.1:0-11281 GCA_034780495.1 Parotocinclus cesarpintoi | reverse complement strand
TAAAAATCATTAGGGAATGACTCATTTCATTTCAGAAACAAACAACTTTTGAAAATTTGTTGACCAGTGTAATCAACGCCTTAGCACTAATTAAGGAATTATGTGGAAACTCTGATATTAAAACACACCGTATCGGCAAGGCAGTAGTTAATTTCACAGTTCAATATATGACATTTTTATATTATGTTTGAAGAAGATATTTGTGTTCTATATCATTTTAATAAAACGGAAATAATAAATAGTTTCGATTAATGGTAGAATTAGGGGAACCCTTGTATAAATAAAATCAACCAGGAAGGTTCATTTCAAGTTTGTAAAGCAGTATACCCAAAAGAGCTATCAAAGTTGAGAACTAGATATGATTTACTGCTCTTCATTATGTTTTAGACTGTATGTATTCAATTAATCAATTGGAAATTTTTATATTCTTTATAAAGTGTTCTGACATTTGCCAAGTTATTTTTAAAGTTTTTCCCAATTTCTAGAATTCCCATTATAATCACTTACCATCTACAATGCTAAAAAAAAAACAAAAAAAAAAAGGGATATTTAATTACGGGATTTAAAATTTTTATTTCAATGTTATTCCCAATTTTTGTGAGCAATATATGACATCATGAGATTAAGAATTAGATGGTGATCCGAATGGTTTCTTAGTACCAGCTCCTTCAATTTTTATTTACTTTTTTATCACTATTTCTTCCTTTTAGGTCCTCCACACTAAAAACAGAAAGACAAGCGAGAAACAAATGTTCATTTTACAGTTTCTGTATGCTTCTCAGATTCCAACTCTTCTGAGTTACTTGCTTGTGCCATAACAGGACAACAGGAAATATGTTGCATTGTCACATAAGACCGTAATTTTGTTTGTGTGCGTGTCTGTTTGTGTGTCTGTTTGTGTTTGTGTGTGTGTGTGTGTGGCAAGGCAGGGCAGGGCTGATTGAATCAATCATTGAGTTAGTGTGTAGCTATATCATGAACCTAGCTTTTGCCTGAGGCTGTTGTGATAAACCACTGTTTTGGAAAAAAGTAGACCTTAACCTGCTGACATTCCTTTTTAATTATGGATTATGTGCCGTTTTTTTTTTTCACATGTAAAGTTAGAGTAACTAAAAGTATATAGTGAGCACCACATGTTCACACACCTATATGTGCACCATAATATCTGTCATAATTCTGTATAGAGATTGACATTGACTTTGCTGTCTAGGAGGCAAATTTTGGCTTGATGTACTAATCTGAAATAACCATGGAATCCTCCCTTCTGATGTGAAGCAAGCTTTGAAAATGAACAGCTTCAGCAGGCATGTTTTATATACAGAGAGTCTTTAGTTTTTCATAATTTTCAGTTATTCATTTTTTGAAGTGGTTCTCTTGGTGGTGTAATCAAACAGTTTGTAATCATACCCCCATATGGTACAGCTGTTTTGTACGCCCTCCAACTGGTTTTATAACTTAGCCTATATGAGACTTCACATTTAGGAGAATTATGAAAACACTTCAAAGTCTGCACTGTTGTTTCTCAGATTTGGCCTGTGTGCACTTTGTCTGCTTTCCAAAGTGCAAGCCACCCTGTGGTAATTTTCAGCATGCAGAATTAAGGTTTGTTGTGATTGCGTGTGCTCTGTTGAGGAGCTAACAACAGTCACACATGTAATCCCATAGTGTGTAATTAGGTAAAACAAGACCACTGGGGAAGTGCAGTTAAAAGGAAACTTCATCCTTTTCTCAAAATGAACACGTACTGTATTGTGAGGGGAGGGCAAATTTAAGCATGTTGGCACTATATTTGTATTAGAAAGTCCCCTTTTACACATTTACATTGTTGGGATTGCTATATCTTTATATAGCTATATCTATATACATGTATAAATTAAATACATATATAAATATAGAGCATGGCAGAGGTGGAGGGAGGGAGGGAGGAGAGAGAAGAGAGATAGCAAGAGGGATGCACTCAGACCATACAAAATCGGATCTATCGTGTTGGACAGTGACCAGTGATATCTACTGAACACCATAGAACCCATGGAAGGTGGGCTAGTGAGCATCGTCATTGGACCTGTGATGAGTGGTCAACAGTCCTCTTCTATGATGAGTCACAGTTGAGTTTGCAGTCTGGCAATCACAAAAAATAGGGGATTTTAAAAAATGAATATGAAGAGCACCGACAATCTGATCCTGTCCATGCCCCATCACTGTCAGTGTGTTTTGCAGTCTTCGGTGACCATACACCCTACTAAACAGTCAATGTTTGTCACTCTTGTCCAGTTTAACATGCGTCTATTCACCTCTGTAAATATGTTATTTGCTACTCAATTGTGATCATTGAGTTTGCATTTCTTTTGCATAATAAAACAACTTTCTTTGACTTTTCATTTGCTTTTCCAATGGTCTACCGGTAATTAAGATTGTTTTATCGCTTTATATTAATTTTGTGCATCATTGGACTAAGAGAAGCAGGATTGTGATGTTGATAAATTGCCATCATTAAAGCTGTAAACACATAATAGTTTCTGTTAGTTATCGTTTTTTTTCTTTTAATTATTGTTTTTTTTAATTTCAGTTTTTTCAATTTTAGTTTTTGTTATTTCATTCGTTTTCGTTAACGATAATAACCCTGGTCTGAACCAGTCATTGCATGCTTGTATCTCTCAGGGTCCTATGCGCTGAAAAAAGTACCTAACCTGAAGTGGGAGCTACAAAAGTCCCTACACACAGAAATTTCAAAATTACAATCGTCAATTTTTTTTTCTTGTGGGTGGGGTTTAACTTTTTTTTGTTTGTTTTTTGTTTTTTTTGTGCATCATCCATAATACGTAGAGAACTGTAACTACGTGCCTATGTAGGAATCAGTAAGCAGCGGCACAAGCTACATCCCTTTGTTTTGCTTCCAGTACCAGTGCTTGGCTGAAATCAGATAATTTCAGGCTGTGGCTGCTGTGCTTTGGCTGCATGCTGATGTCATCAGTAAACCCCCTCCCTCCCCGATACTGTGGATGACCGAGCAGTTGTAAGCCCGCTATACTGACACACGCTGGATGAACTACATGGAACACAGCAGGCCTATGAGTGTGTGTTTAGTCGGCAGGAAAAAAGGTTGATCCTTTTATGCATGATAATAAAAAGGGATACAAACGCAATAACGTTTTGCTGTTTTTAGCAACTACAGTGCTTAAGTGACAGAACAACATGGAGGAGGTAAAATGCCCTTTACTGATTTCTTCTCTTTCGTTTCTGTCTGCTTACAGCTCAGTCTCTTGGAAGGCTTGACTGTGCATCTAGAGTGGGATCATTACAGAGATTAGATTGTTGGCTAATTACTGAGAGGTTATGAAGCACTATGGCTTGCGTATACAAAAATTGTGTGTACTTGCGTTTATGTAACCTGGTCCTGAAAATAAATGTGGGATTTTCTATCAGATACTTCAGGCAATGGGAAAATGGGTGTTGGATGGATTATGTTGCTGAATGTTTATGTTGTAAGGATGTGTTGTGTTAAATTAGTGTTAATTTGTTTTATAGTCGTTTAAAGCTAGCTTGTTTTGTTAGTAGCCTGTTGTAATTCTCCAGCAGTGACTATGGGGGACTAACAGGCTTTGTTAATTATAGTACTGGCATGACTGACACTGCTTTTGTGGCACAATACGTTGTTATTTATAGTTCTTAAGAAACAGCTGCGAAACGGTTTGTCTGAAGACGCAGAAGAATATACATGCCTCTTTGTGATTTGTGCTTGGGTCAGTTAAGACTAAAGCCTTTAATTAGTTCAGTAGTTTCAAAAGTGGTTTTTAACTGAACAATTGCCTATTTGTTTATTCACGTTGAAAGCTATGCTTTTTGTGTTTGTGTGTCTCTTCCAAGTATATGGGCGATATGCAGAGTGGGGAGAAAACATATGCCAAATTACAATGATCCTCATTAATCTTTAACAGCCACAATTGTATTAGGCTGTATTTATTATACTTGCATTGGGCTATAGTTATATACTTAATAATATTGTTTTATAGTGTTTCATAGCAGGTAATGAACAAACTAGTCCACGGCATATTTGATTACCATATGATTTTATCGACTTTGTCATTAAAAATGAAAAGTGCTTTGAAATAAGGGTGAAAAGACCTTCATTGGAACAGGTGGGAACAGAGAACATTGAAACAGAAGAGAAAGCGGGAGTACACAAGAAAATGCATTTGCTTATGTTTTTGAATAATATAATGGCAATTGCATTGCTTATATTTATAATAATACAGCTGCTCTATTAATATGAAACATATGAAAGTCTTTCCAGCTTGGTTAAAGTATGACTGTCTGTTAGGATTGCTAACGCAATAACTAATAATAAAACAGCATTTATATTGTATATTTGAAAATATAAATGCTAGTAAAGTGGACACTTCATTCGAGCACCGTGAGATCACAGTGTTTCATAGTTTTTTATCTTCATCTAAAATATTTTTGGTTATTGTCATCATCTCAAAACTGGATTCGGCTTGTTCCAACACGTTAACCCACCACCAACCAAGTATTTTATTTGGGAAAATATCTACATGCTTATGCAGTAACATTGCAGCATTTGGCAAACATATTTATACAGAACAATTTAAAAAAAATTGTATCCTGTTAACCGACATTTAATTATGCTTGCACAATAAGCCTACAGCCCAGCAACAACATCTAACCAAAGTCCATTTAGAACTTGCTGTAGATAAAAACACAAATCGCTTTTTGTTCTCTTTCTAACTGTGTAAGTATGATGAAGAGTCCAGTTACTGTTTAGGAGTTTACTGTAGCAAGATAATGCTATGCAAGCGAGCTAGTCAGACATCCATGAGAGTCCGATAAAGTCATGTTCAAAATGGAAGAGGTTGAAGAAGGTCACTGAGACCATGTGGCACGAATATAGCAATGTTGAGAGTACTTTTGGTAGATTGAAAATGTATTTTAAATCAGTTGAATCAGATGATGAGTCGCATGAGCACACTTGCCAGGAGATTAATCCTGTAGCCTAGATTAGACATAAGTATGGCAAAATCCGTTGCATTGTAGGTCGTTTGATAGAGAAGATTTCTAAGGAAACAATATTTTATTTTGGAGACTTATCAGGAATGTAAAACAGGTTAGTCTGCCTGAGGATTTAGCTTTAAATGATAAGCTGATTTCAATGATAAGACCTGCTGATAGGGAAGTAGCATTCATTGTGTTTGATGGAGAGAAAGAAGTGGAGTAGTCAAAGTGTCATAAGCTCAGTTGTAATGTATAATGGACAGTTTACTTTATTATACAATTGTAACCTACCTACAAACTGGTCTACATCCTACGGCATGGCCTCGTACTGCCTATTCTATGTTGTACTTGTATTGTACTGCTGTTTTTGGTATTGCACTGTATTGTTTATTGTATCGTACTATTTCTTTGTTGTGTATGATTGCACCAATAGGACTGCTTAAATCTCACTGCATTAGGTGCAGTGACAAAAAAGCATCTTGATTCACAAGTGGTAGCTGAAGCATTGTGAGTATGAAGCAACATGCATAGGGAGAAATTAATAAGACTTAGAACCAAAACTTTTGGAACTCCAGTACAGAGTTAACGTGGTTTGGACTCCAGGTTGGCTTTACTCAGGAGAGGGTTGTGTCTGGCCACTCATGTCCAATCAACAGAATTGATTAACTGGACTCCACTCAATATGTGATAGCATCTCAAAGGAATGGGAGACCTCCACAGTTAAATTTCAATTGTCATAGCAAAGGGTCTGAATTCTTATGGCCATGGGAAATTTCAGTTTGTGCTTCTTAAATAGTTTTGCTACAATTTCTAAAATTCTGTTTCCACTTGCTCATTATGGGGTGTATTAAGTGTAAATTGGTGGGTAAGCTTAGGGAGTTTTCTTTTATTTTAGCTCAGGGTCTTAACACAACAAAATTTCCAAAATAGTAAAAGAGTATGAATAATTTCCAAATGTATGTGTTGTCCATGATACCTCGTGATCCATTTGATCCTGTGATTCAAAGACTACAGAGAATAGAAAGGATAATATTGTGAAAGGCTGTGCCACAAGCTAATCAATGAAAAAAAAAAAGTTTGCCTGCTTTGGCAATGTGGAGCATTTTAAAAGGGTGCTTTCTGGGAAGCGAGCTGCTTTGAATCCAGGAGGTAAAAATAGTAAATTAGGACATAGAGGAGGGATACTGAGATGGGAATTCTTCAGATTCTTGTATGTCACATAGGTCAAGAAAAGTATGTGGCATGTTTATGTGCAAGGACAGAAAAACAGTTTGCATGTGAAAGGAGAAGTGACTGAAGATGAGAAGAGGTTGTAATGAGTGGTCAAAATTATATCATGATCAAATTCAGTTGGGAGGAATCACACATTGCAACAGATTCTTAATAACACTTTTTTCTGATGGTTATATAATTAATCCATAGTCTAAAAATCTATCTGGGATAGCTTCTGATATCAAAGATGTTCACTATGAAAACTATATTATTTGAACTCCACAATTGTTGTGGTTAAACATTCATAATTTCGTAACTAGCATTTCTAGTCAGGCTAATTGGACTCGTGTTGTGTTGATGCTCCACTGTTTTTTTTGTTGTTGTTTTTTTTTACCATAAGAGAAGTGGGGTATTGAACTAATACCACTGTCTAAGCTTGGTTGCTACCTTGCTTGCCATGTCCTGGGTTTGGTCTCACAACCATTAATTAAACTGATGTAAAAATGAATGTCGCCTACAATTTGAGTACATAGTAAAGTTCTACCTTCATCACAGACCATGTAAAATTACTGACATAGTGGTTCTCAGCATTAGTCTATTATAATGAAAAGATGGTTTTAATGATAAATTCTCCTGTACAGTCAGCTGGAATTGAGCTGACACACTGAACATGTCGATGCAAGCCAAAATTTACACATAAGACTAACCTAAACTAGTTCACAATGCACATCTGTGTCAACTACTTAATAGACTTAATATTGAAACCCAGTAGAACTGACAGAACACTAACAAAGCTCCCATGGATAACGAGAATGTTATTTATTTATTTATTTATTTATTTATTTTTGCCACTAACTCAACTGAACTGTTATTGTACTTGGTTTTTTTTCTGCCTGTACATGATAAAATTGTGATTATTATTTGCTTGTAGGAAGAAATAGCTGTGATATTACCTTGATGTGTACAAAATGTTGCTGCATGGCATTTGATTTTGTATGTGTTTCAAGTTAACCTGTAGTCATAGACAATGAAATTGCTTGAAAAGTCACATGTCCACAAATACCAACATTTGTTATTATACTCTCTCTTCATATTAGTTTTACTGATTTTGTTAAACTTTGTCTTTGTTCTCACAGCCAGAAGGCCTAATTTCCTCACATATTTGAAACACAAAGCAGGAACAGTTTGTGAGCTTTTGACTGTAGACAGCTTATTCTCTATTGGCCTGTGTGGAGTGGCAAAAGTGTCAGAAATTCACTGTTCATATGAAAAAGCAAATGACTGTTTGTGTACTGTTTGTGTATGCAGGTGGATAAACACCATCAGAGTAAGGACTCTGTGTACTTCAGAGATGGTGTGCGGAAGATAGATTTTGTTCTGTCCTATGCAGAGGATAAAGATGAGAGAAAACAGGTAAGCATTAATATTGTACATTGTTATAACATAAGACATGATATATAAATGTCAAGTTTAAATTATGAATAATTTTGTTGAAAAATAAGTTTGTACATATTGTTGTTGTTGTTGTTATTATTATCTGGGTGAGAAGGTCTTGACACACTTCCAGTACCTTTGTGGCGACAGCCTGAGTTTTACCCCACCTCGTCATTATGTCAGCAATGATACGCCCCTGTTTATTTACAAAACGCGAAAGAAAAAGTGTACATACACATTTATAATTATACATATTTATTTTAATGAGGGATCCACTTTATACAAAGAACACCATATATAAAACACAACATGCCATGAAAAGGATTTTCAGTTGACTACTACACTATAATAATAGATCAGTGGAATGCCAAGACCTCTGTGTTACAAGGATGTATGTAAGTGATTGTAATTAATCACATTCAGTCCATACTGACAAGCCCCAAGGCTGATTTCCTAAGCATGGCTTGCTTCATAAGGTGGTTGCAGTGTGTGGTTAGTTATGGACATACTCATCTATTGAGCTTCCTTAGGCCACAGACTGACTTATCACTGATAATGTTTCTTGTGTCTTGTCTATGTGGTGTTTCTTTTGAATGATACAGGAGAGGAGGAAAGTGTATGAGGCTAACTTACAGAAGGCAGGGCTAGAACTGGAGCTTGAAGACAAATCGGTGAGTTAGACACACCTTTCTGCCAAGGAACACTTGGTTTTATTTGTTGTTGTTTTTCTATGCAATTATTAAACAACAATAATTAAATATATAAATACCTACACAGTTCTTTAAACATAAAACATTATACAGTATAAATGCTATTTTCTAATAATGTTATTTTAAAATAGGTTGCAGTAACGTGTATAAAATTGCAGGATTATGTGAAAGACTTGTAATCACCTGTAATAATTAAACCTGTTGTTCTGTGTCTCATGTGCTAAATATGTATGCAATTATGTAAATGTGTCTTTTACAAATGTAACATGTTAATACTTTGTCTCTTGCCGTTTTTAATCAATTCATTTATGTCCAAGTCCCAGCTTAATGAGCTAAACTACAGAAGAGCTTACTTTTCCCTTATGTTATTCATCATATTGGCTTCTGTGTACATTTTATATGTACTTCTTATCACATCTCATCACAAATTTGTGTGTTACTATGTTCCTCTAAAAATAAGTCTTAAGGAAAGATGAGAATTGCGATAAAAGACTAGAAAACTTCTAGAGTTCATGCTAACGGCACATGTATACACTCCTACATATGGCATGAACAATCAGTGACTCAATCTGGAAGGAAGTAGGCAGCAGGAGCACTCATTAGGTATTGACACAGATCTGATGAATAGTCAGTAGCAGCACTGGCATACTCCCATGGACTACTCTCATGGACTCACAAAAATGTGACTGTGGAATTCAAACTTTGTACTTTTCAAAAACACGATTGCATTTGTGACCGTTTTGATCACAGTATAGATCCTTCTTATGATAAAGGTCTACTTCATGTATTTGCAGTTGACTACAAATACAAAACTACAGAAATTAAATAAAGGCAATATTTAAAAACAGTATCAAGCTGAATGACCAGATAGTAGCCTTATGTGGATTGGATTTGCTTATGAGGGAACATCTGTAATTGAATTTTTCATGTATGTAAAATTTGTGGCATGTGTGGATTCCAGGTGGGTTGTATTGTCTAAAAAACAAAATGTTCATATAACATTGATACAGCAGGTGATTATTACAGAAACAAAAGCAGATACAGTGATGCGTGGACTTTTGTGAGCTTTCTTTTAACATATGATATAAAACATCACACAGGTCCTAAAAATAGATAATGAGAGCTTGTAGTTGTCATGCTTGTAATAGGCCTAGTGGTTAAGACACCAGACTATGGACCAGATGGTTCAGGGTTCAAACCCCACCTCTTCCAAGCTGCCACTGTTGGGTTCTTTAGCTACACCCTTAACCAGCAATTCCTTGGATTGTAAGACTGTATCAGTTGTAAGTCACTCTGGATAAGAGCATCTGCTAAATGCTGTAAATGTAAAATGTAAATTACAATTATAAATTATAATTGGCCCTTGAATCACCTGGCAGTAGTGCACCTTTAGGATAGGTTTTTATTGTATTTCATTGCTGTCATGGTGATGAGAGAACACCCATATACATAGAAGTATTGTGTCTAATTAGTGTATTGATTCAGTATCTGGTTTGACTTTGAGTTGTGTGCTAAAAACACATGCTGTTGAGTAGCGTTCTGGCTGTAAAATCATGCAGCTGAGCATCCAAACAGGGCTAAAAAGATGACAGCACCTCTCAGTGTTTGATTTAAAAAAAAATCAGTAAATCTGACTGTTATTTTATCAAGGAATAACTCAAGCCTGGTTGCTGGCTGACAGATGGAAATAAAATCAGTTTTTTGGTAACTTGTTTGAAAGAAGAAATTATATATCATAGCAGCTTTGCTATGCTCACTCTCTTAAATATTTGTTTTCAGGAGTCTGAGGATGGGAAGACATTTTTTCTGAAGATCCATGCTCCATGGGAGGTCCTGGCGACCTACGCTGATGTTTTGAAGATTAAAGTGCCCTTCAAAGTAAATGATATTCCTGATAACCGAGAGATGCCTGCTTCGTGGCTCTTCACACCCTTTCGTCTACCTGATGAGGTCATGAACCCTGAGCCAGACTACTTCACTGCAGCTTTCAACAAGAGCAAGTCTGATTTCTTTCTTATTGAAAACAAGGATACCTTCTTCCCCAGTTCCACACGCAACAGGATAGTAAGTGTCTCTACATGTTATATATTTTACGAGTTACCTGGAACCTGAACTAGTTATTTAAAAGTTTTTATATGTATATTTTATATACACTGCTCACAAAAATTATCAGATATTTGAAAACGAAAACAAAGAGGATCCCACAAGAATCTGATCCTACCCCTGCTCCATCGATGTCAGTGTGTTTTGGCAGTTTTGGGTGACTATACACCCCACTGTGTCAATACCCCAATGTGCGGCACTCTTGTCCAGTTTAACATGCTTCTGTTCACCCCCATAAATATGTTACTCGCTACTCAATCACGAAAACTGATGCATCTCATTTGCGTAATCAAATAACTTTCTTTGGCTTTTTATTTGTTTTTCTGATTATCTTGATTAATGAAATAAAATCCTTTGCTTCTTTTTTAATTGGTTCATATTGAATTTGGAATATCCCCTAACTCAGGATAACCTTTGAATAGACTTAAAAATAAGTAGGGATTAAAAATGGAGTGTAACTAAGTGAAACTGAACTTAGTGTCTGATTTGGAACAGTTTCAGCTTAATTCATCGTCTTAAGTGTAATGTCATGTTTTTTTATATTATTTTTGCTTGTATATTTAATTTAGTGTTTAATAAAACGTTTAAATAGCAGAAAGAAAAAAGGAAAGAAAAAAAAAAACCTCACTGAAGTACTGTTGCTGTTTAAAAACATAGTGACTAAAGTCACCTCTTTGTCAGAAATTGTTTGGGATTACAGTCGAATCCGGTTAATGGGACCACATTGGGACGCGATCGTTTTGGTCCTAATAACCGGCTGGTCTGATTAAACGAACATGCCCTATGTTAGAAGACGGGACGTGCTATGTAACATA
>JAUZSV010373603.1:0-11283 GCA_034780495.1 Parotocinclus cesarpintoi | reverse complement strand
GTACCTATACATTGTGTTGTAGATCGTTTCGAAAAACTTGTTTGCAAATTTATTTTTCAATGAACAAAGTTCGTAAGTAACAGTCGTTCTTGCTTGTACGTTCGCTATACGTGTAAATCGTACATTAAAGCTTTAATAAACATTTAATATGTTCCATAACACGTCCCGTCTTGTAACATAGGGCATGTTCGTTTAATCAAACCAGCCGGTTATTAAAACCAAAACGATCACGTCCCGATGTGGTCCCATTAACAGGAATCGACTGTACTTAAATGTCTTTCTGGATCAATCATTACTAATCAGTGAGTGTGACTTTAAACTGTTTTATTAAGACTCTTCTTAGATTCCCTTAAGCTTTATCCCTGTGCATCAGTTCTCCACAAATGCCTTATGATGTGTGGAAATGTCCAGTAGTGGGCGGTACAGAGTCAAAACACTGCCACCACCACTAGAACCAGTGTTTTCGAGAAAGTGCTCTAACCTGACTAATAGTAGCAAAATTTAGGGATTAGCAATCTTGCAAAAAAACACACATGGATGTTTCTTTGACACAACCTAATCATTGTTGCAGACCAAGTACACCCCTTCATGGCAACGACAGTGGCCTTTTTGAGAAGAACGATGCTCTCTCTCACACTGAAACAATTGTTAACTCTGTGAAATGATTGGTAGAACGTGACGAAGAATGCAAGGTGTTGCCTTGGTCTCAAATTCCCCAGATCTCCAAACCAAGTGTCTGTGAGATGTGCTAGACCGACCAGTCCAATCCCCAGAGTTCACGACTCTCAACAGGAGGTGCTTCTAACATCTTGGTGCCACATACCACAGGACACAGTCAGAGGTGGAGTCCAACAATGGGATCTACACAACAACTGGTACTTCTTAGCTACTTTTTTCCCTTATCACTGGGCAAATAGGCCACCACCACAAGTACCTGGGTTGCAACCAGTGCTTTCTATGATGACTGGTGTCTGGTAGAGGTAGGGGATCTGCAAAAAATGTATGCTGTATATACTGAGGATCCACTGTATAATGTTTAGTTTGGCCCCAGTGCTTTCAGCAGTCCACACTTCTCTACACACCTAACAACAGCTGATGATCTGACTTAGACTAAGGTCAGTGAGGGGGTTGACGATGGATGCTATTGGTTGACGTCCCCAATTACTGCACTCAATATAAAAGTTTTAACCAATACTTACAGTATTATCTGGGTTATTTTTGAAATTCCATTTCTGTTGGTCGGCTATTGCTTCTGTGGCAAAGCCCAGAGTCCACAGTGCCCAGCCAATGTAGTCACGTGGGCCCAACGGCTGATCTCTGCGCTCCGTGTTGAGAATCAAGGTGGGTAAGAGGCTCACAAACACCCAAACAGCTACGACGAAGATGGAAGTCAGTTGGGACAGGTTTGTTCTGGTCGTAGTGTTAAGAATCATGTATATTAATATATGAATGTTATTATACTGGAACCTCAGAATTCAAACCTTTTCATCATTTGAAAATTTGGACATCGAACAGTGAATAATTTTTTGCCCCCAATTTTAAAAAAAAGACTTTAAACATGGGCTAAATTAAACACTCAATGGAGCAATCTTCTACAGATTATACACGTAGTCTAGTCAGGATGATTAGGCCAGGCTTTTTTAATTACTTGTTCCTTGGGTGTCCTTACTTAAGAATCTACTGAGGAGTGAGGAAAAAAAATAAAAATAATTTTAATTTTCACTTTTCAATTTCTCGAGGACTATGTGAAATCAATACAAGGAAGATAAAAATAATTTTTAATTTAAAAATAAAATGTATTTCACCTACAATTAAATTAAAGTTAATCTGGAAAAAAAATTTAATGAGCAGAAGAAAACTGTTGGCTCTCCACCGGAGGGCGGAAAAAACTAAAAAATAATGTATTTATTTTTTTAATTTCAACCATTGGTGCTGCGGCAGATCCAAGAAATACCAAAAAATATATATATATATTTTATATATATTGAGGACCCAACTGTGGCAGCTTGGCAGAGGTGGGATTCGAACCCTGGACCATCAGGTCCAGAGTCCTGTACCTTAACCGCTAGGCTACCACAGTCCCATAGTTCATAGGCTGGACCATTTGAATGACGCAGTCTGCAGAATTTACAAAATGGGATTCACCTATTGGCAAATGTTACTATTATATTATAATTCTATTATAGTATTTATATGTATATATTCTGTCTGTGGGTGTAATTATAGACTCTCCCCCAGTCTCTGTGCCTCTGTCCCGGTGATAAGACGTGCCAAAACTGTGTTCGCATCAATGGCTATAAAGTCTCACTCTATTTTCATGCTTTCCATGTCTTAATATTTCAATGACTTAAGGTATTTATTGATTATTTTATTGTGTTCAATTCTTTGCTTTATTTATACTTTTACACAAATTTGGGCGTAAAAAAATGTTTGCCGGTCGAGAACAGATTAACCCTATTACTTATTACAAGGAATTTTGATTCAAACACTGAGGTTCCGCTATATGTACTCATTTACGCTCAACTATTAACCCTATTTATAGATGTTTAGAAACAAGCACTGCCAGTGGTAGCTAATTAACTTTCCTGACCATAGTTATTAAAATAATAACTACCTTGCAGGGTCCAGTAGACAAAGAATACCCCTGGGCGATCTCTGACATTGTTGAACCTGTGGTCTTGCCCTTCCTTCATGATCCGGAGGAAGAGAAATGTCCCGAGTCTACAAAACAAGGCCAAATCTGTCACTCATTGACTTATTAACCGCAGTGTAATGGAATTACTGCTCTAATGTGACTAAACGACAAACTATATTACAATGGACACTATCAAAGGACTTTCTGGTTAAATTATGTTTTGTGCTTATGAACTACATATCTTACATTAGGACCATAATCATGCCTACCTCAGTCCCCATGCAGTGACTAGACCAGTCTGTACATTCTGCCTCAGGTGTCTTGTGCCCCCCCACACACGACTCAGGTGCGCCAGCAATACAAATGTACCAGATCCTTTAAAGACGGAAGAATTTAAGTTTAATGGAGGTGACTGGGATGCTGTTTCGTATAGGATATGGCTGCAGTAGCCATTCCCCCTGTCGGCTTGAGGCGTGTTTAATGAATATTTTACCCTGGAACGTACAGACAATTGGTTCCAAAGTTCAAGGATTTTCCAAGAGCGCATAGCTTGTAAGAAACACCAGAGCACATTAGGACCTGCTCCTGAAAGGCCGGACTGATTGTACAGCCAAGGCATGCAAACTGTATACTGACAGGTGAGCGAAAATCTTTGACTAAACGTTTACGAGAGGCAAGCATTTATGAGAGCATTTATTTTGGATTTTAAAGCATCGCGATGTTTATGACAAGAGTTTTGAGCCAGTTTATAAAACTACCTATGCATTCTGTGGACCTAATCGAGCCTAAGAATGGACTATAAAGTCCTGAAGGACCATGACCAAAAAGACATTTGGTTTTTCCAGATGTGTGCTGTGGCCGTTCAGGACTGCTTTCCACCTCAGTGTCACAGCACCAAGATGTTAAATATCTTCCAGTTTATTCAATATAAATTGGCATCATCTTACGAATAGCAGGTGGTCTATTGAAGGAACAAACATGCCTTCAAAAACAGTTCAAGGATTTATTCGTTCGAGCTAAACTTCTCACCAGTATTATTTTGAAATTGGACATGATGGTTACCAGTACGGGTTGCTAGCAGGGGCGGGTCTCTGGCAGACCATTTGAATTGGGAGGCCAATAGTTATATTAGAGAAGCCAATTATTTTCTACCTAAATGTGCATTGCAGGCATTAAATGGTTAATCACTTAACGTACTCCTCACTTACTCCAACCTAGGGCGGTTCTGTGTGTATGGGTGGAGTGGCCTTCACTGCACCACCTCATCCAACCAAAGAACCGTCTTTGGTCGCTAGTATGTTAAAACACCAGAAACATGTTGGTTCACCAGTATAACCAGCAGGGACCAGTGGGTGTTTAGCATGGGGTACCTAATGCAGTTGGATTTAGATAATATAATAAATAAAGTCCATTTCTTTTGGAATGTAAGTCTACTTTAGAGTTTGTTTTGCAGCGTAAAAGCACTTAAAAGCTGGTGGCAGCACTCTAGCGGTCGTTGTGTAACTTGCACCATCAGGATGTTTATATTTCACGGTAAAATCACTTTTTTGGGAAACACGCAGCACTATAAGAGCTATTAAGACAATATTATCACAAACGACCCATGTCGGAACTCCAAATCATGTGACTTTAAACCTTCATAGAAACATTTACCTGCCAGATCGTAAAACCTTTCCGTTTTCAGAGCAGACGCGAGTCCCCACGCGACCCACTGGATGGCTACATCGACGGCAGCGCATTTCGCTATTGTTCCACCCATGACCATTAACAGTACTGTGTGTTATCCTGGTTAGTAAAGCGGAGTACAGGTTATAAACCAGTGCAAAGTTCATCCAAATATACCGACAAGAGGCGGGTCGTCAGAGCGCTATGGTTGCTGGGAATTGTAGTTTCTATATCACAAATCCCTTACGGTACATGCAGGTGTAACTGGGTATTTACAGGGTAGAACTCGGGGTGGGAATGCACCCATTCAGAAAAAAAACATAAACATAAACACAAACATGCCCCTTACGACCTAACGTAGTAGTATTAATACTTAATACAGTCACCGTGTAGTTACAGAATTAATACTGAACACAGTCACTGATTAGTTACTGGATTAATACTTAATACAGTCACCGTGTAGTTACAGAATTAATACTGAACACAGTCACTGATTAGTTACAGGATTAATACTTAATACAGTCACCGTGTAGTTACAGAATTAATACTGAACACAGTCACTATGTAGTTACAGAATTAATACTTAATACAGTCACCGTGTAGTTACAGAATTAATACTGAATACAGTCACTATGTAGTTACAGAATTAATACTGAATACAGTCACCATGTAGTTACAGGATTAATACTTAATACAGTCACTGATTAGTTACAGAATTAATACTGAACACAGTCACTGTGTAGTTACAGGATTAATACTTAATACAGTCACTGATTAGTTACAGGATTAATACTTAATACAGTCACTGTGTAGTTACAGGATTAATACTGAATACAGTCACTGATTAGTTACAGGATTAATACTGAATACAGTCACTGTGTAGTTACAGAATTAATACTGAATACAGTCACCGTGCAGTTACAGAATTAATACTGAATACAGTCACTGAGTAGTTACAGAATTAATACTTAATACAGTCACCGTGTAGTTACAGAATTAATACTGAATACAGTCACCGTGTAGTTACAGAATTAATACTGTATACAGTCACCGTGTAGTTACAGGATTAATACTGAATACAGTCACTATGTAGTTACAGAATTAATACTGAATACAGTCACCGATTAGTTACAGAATTAATACTGAATACAGTCACTATGTAGTTACAGAATTAATACTGAATACAGTCACCGTGTAGTTACAGAATTAATACTGAATACAGTCACCGTGCAGTTACAGAATTAATACTGAATACAGTCACCGTGTAGTTACAGAATTAATACTTAATACAGCCACTGAAAAGTTACAGGATTAATACTGAATACAGCCAATACAGTCTGATTAGTTACAGAATTAAAATCTAATATATTATTTGACCTAAAAACCCAAGTGTTTACACCACTGGGCAAACACACTTCTCTGAGTTATGCCATGTTTTGTTGGAGAATTTTATTTCATGTGATGCATGGTCACTAACAAAGGTGACAAACCACCTTCACATCAGAGTGTTTTAGCGCAGTAATGCACAATGATTATGATTGAGCTCATTTGCTAAAGAGTGAAGCAAACATGGCTTCACCCTGAACCTCCTCTTGGACAAGACGACATTAAGTAAATCACATTGAAATTAAGATGAACTTCAAATATCTTACATACTCAATCAGTAAGGTGTGTAAAAAACACTCCATGATGAAACGGTTCCAGCAAGGTTTGTGATCAGAAGGTAGAATCATTTCTGTTTCAAAAGCCTTCTGACTTTTAGAAAGCATTTTTGCCTTAAAGAGATCTCCAGGTGATGCTGACTGAGACCACACTACCGCCTTAAAAATACTGAAAAAGATTTGATACGGCTGCTGTAGACTGATTTATTTCTGGTGCTTAAAGAATGTACGAGCTACCATCTATCTTTAGCTTAATAAGGAATGCATTCAATAAGTTTACAACGGTTCTGTTCAACATAGAAAGCAATTACAAGTTTATGGCACTCGCTGTACAGCAGTTTCCTCTTTGTGTCTTGCAATCAGTGAGTCACATGGGTTGAACTGTCACAGCCAGGCCAGGTAAGATAAGAGTTTTATAGTTTATGACCTCTACAGAGCAAAGGCAAAACTACAAATGATAAGCTGAGGTCCCTGAGATCGACTCGATGGCATGTAGCAAGTTTTTCTCACACACTACTTTGCAGGGCGTGGCAAATATATGTTTTTGGAGAAAGTCAAACCAGGGAACGGTAGAAGGTGGATATCATGGCGGAGAGAAAATCCAGCGTTAATTCCAGTGCCCAGTCGAAGGGAGCAGCTGGCCAGTTTGCCAAACAAGTCCAAAGATCTTTCAGCAGAGCACAAGAGAAGGTAAGGAATCTTGCGGACTTCTTGCTTGCCATTTGCAATGAGTCATTATCAAAATTCCAGATTCCTGCCCAACATACGAGTTCACCCTGAGTATGTTGGTTTTTCTCACGTAAATTAGGTTAATTGGTGTCTCTAAAGTGTGATGGATTGCCACCCTCTCTAAGGCTGGTTCAGTCTTGCACCCTGTGCTGTTAATTAGGCACTACTGCATGCATCCATGTGTTGGATCAAGCAATGATGAACGTCTGTAGCACTGTCCCCTCACAATCAGAATGTCTTCGGTTCAATCCCCATGTGGGGCAGTCTGGGACTGGGAGCTTGAATATCCTTCACATGGGTTTTCTCCAGGTCCTCCAGTTTCCTCCCACAGTCCAAAGGCATGCGTGTTAGGCTAAGTGGTGTCTCTAAAGGGCTCCTTGTGTATAAAAGTGTGAGTGTATGAGCCCTATGACGGATTGGCGCTCTGTCTAGGGTTGTTCCTGCCCAGGCAATGGCCTCTCACGACCCTATACAGGATCAAGCAGATAAAGTGAGTGAGTGAGGTATGAATATGGCCGAATGAAAAAAGGCAGACATGACATAACATTGATCCACCACTGCCTATTGACAGACCATGAACGTCTCATGCTTATATACTATATCCTGCTCAGACTGCTCTAGATCTTTATAAACTTGGCTCAGTTCACAGCCACAGATTGGTGACTGGAGCAGGTTGCCATAACCCACTCTAAGGGCTGAGACCTTTGCTGCGTAAGATTTCAGTGATTTGTAGGCTAGTTGTTTTTAATACACTTTGCATAGTATATTCATATTCACATTTCCCTCCAGAAATGTTCCTGTCTTTTAAATGGAAAAAGTGAAATAGATAGACTGGCTGTGATAGGCAGTGGTACATTTAATTTTGTAACATAGACTACATTCATCAGAGTGACATAGTTTTACAGCCCATGTCTAACACTCTGCCTCATGCCTCCATATCTGTACCCCGAACCTGGGTCATGACTGAATTGCCACTGTACCACCCGTGCACCTATTGTCTGTAGGATGCCCTAAAAAGACTGATTTGTCCCAATCTTGTGAACTCCCTCATCAGTTAACTGATAATAACATGATAGTAATGCTTACCCACCGAGGACACACACATTCTCTATAATATCATATCCAATATTTTATTTATATATCTATTTATGCGTGCTGCATCATGGACTTTTTACTACGGCTGCCAAAACCATTGTTGAGGTGCTTGTTGTTCACAGTCCCGGTTTCTTGGAATTTGGCTACAAGAGATGCAACAGTGCTTTGTGAAATTGAAATTGGTAAAAAAAATAGTCACATTAAATATCCCCTAATATTTTATTTTCATAAGCAATACTTTTATTTATTATAGTCTACAGAGTACTATTTATTTTTTTATGTTTGATCATGATCTCTCTTCATTTTTCATATTTAGCTTCTGTTTATTTGAACAATTACTATTAACTTATGAATTAGGTGTTTGAGATGTGATGAGATGTGGAGGTTGGTGGTAGGACCGAAGGATGCGGGACAGATGAAATCCCACAACGTATAATAATAATGGGAAAATTATATAGAAAAACTAAAAGGGGATTAAGAGCAGAGTGAAAGGCTCTTAAACCCAAAAAACCCAAAAGGATAATATGGCGCGCTGTGTTGCCAACGGGCAGGCGTGCAGAGAGCACGATTTGGGACGCCTCTCAAATGGCGACTCACGGAGTTAGTCCGAACGGCAGAGAGCGAGCGTGAGCTCGGACGTGCATGTAGTGTGGGAAAGTAATGCCGGGGCGCATATAATTTAAACGCGCAGCCGGGTGGCCACTCTAGCCGGGGTGCGTCCCATTCAGGACGGGCAGCCGGCTGGAGTGAGGCTCGTTAGGTGCCGACGACGGAGGAGCGTGAACTCACGAGCATGGGACGGGAGACCCTCAAAGTTCCCCTAAAAATATTAAATACCTCAGGGGTTCCCCCCCTACGCGTCCATCGGCACTAAAAGCCCCCAGAACTAACCAACTATCCCTAAAGGTGTGCGTAAGGGCGCGAGCGCGCCAGTGGTTGGATGCGCGTACCAAATGAAAACAACCTGGCACCGAACAGCGCTAAAACCCACACCGGAATCAGGTTCGGAATCAGGTTGTAATTTGGCCACTGGATATAAACCGCCTCACTGATAGCTCTGTAATGGCGACCGGCTAGGCGGGCCGATCGCTCTGGGGCGAAAGGTAGGAACCCTAATATTAGAAAGTACAGATTAATTTTTACATATTCCATATTTACTAAGGGTCTCTTTTTGAGTCTTCTTCCCACCACTTTATAACATTTAAGGAGTATTTCCTTGCCGCTGTCACACTAGACTTGCTCAATTCCTAGATATTTGTACACCTCCTTAGAGATAACGCTCCGTTTTAAAAATCGATTTAAATAGCAATTTAAAATAGCACATTTTAAGACGAAGCGTTATCTGAAAGTAGCTGTACAAATAATGTGACTTTGACTTTGATTGATTTAGCATTGTGGACGTTCTGCAGACCGATAAAACGTTTGCTCTCGCAGGTTTTACAGAGGTTCGGCAAATCGGAGGAGACAAGAGACGAGCAGTTTGAAATTTGTGTGCAGAACTTTCAAGATCAGCAGGTAATCTGGAGAAAAACACATAAGATCAAACCCATGCTTAATATTCACAATGAATTACACAGCGTTCTGTTCATGTGTTTTATTTCTGTCTTTCACAGAGCGATGGAAACCGAATATACAAGGACCTTAAGGCATACTTAAATGCTGTCAAAGGTGAGGATTTGGTCAAAATAAGTAGCTAGATTAAAGTGGGGTTGGCTAAACAACACTGAAACATTTGCGAATCCTTTGGAATGACCTTGAGTTCTACATTAAAGACTCATAAAACATGGTTGATTAACCAGACCGTGCTAATAGACAAATAGTGCGCAAGTGGACTTTTGTGTATTTTTTACAACACTGGTTATGCATTCCAGGCTGGAAACAGCAAGTAAAGCTGTAATCCGTTTATAAAGCAGGCATTCTAGTAATCAGTACATTAACGTATGTTCCACAGTGATGCGAGATGCCTCCAGTCATCTCTTTCAGTCCCTGTTTGATGCCTATGATCTGGACTGGGAAGGTGGAGAGGAGCTTGGAGCTGTTGTGGAGGTTATTACTCATACAATGTTTTGACAGCAAAAATGCAAGTCTCTGTTACATGTGCACTAATGTGAACATGCCTCTAAATAAGGGGGAAGACCTGTTATGGAACGACTATGAGAGCAAACTTAGAGACCAGGCAGTGCTCACTATGGAGTCTTACATGAGCCAGTTTCCAGATATAAGGGTAATAATTGTAACATAATACCCGGCTCACAAAAATAAGAGGATATTTCATTGAGGGAAATTTCATTTTGAAATATCCCCTACATTTTGTGAGCGGTATTTAATGAATATTAGAAATCTTTCTTCGTTTCAGAGTAACCTTTCAATATTGCAATATTCTCTGTGTTTAGGAAAAAGTGGCCAAGCGAGGCAGAAAACTTGTAGACTACGATTCCAGTCGGCATCAACTGGAGATGCTGAAAAATGCCAAAAAGAGGGACGATGTCAAAATAACCAAGGTCTGTTCAGGCCATTGTAATTTTACAGTGCTTACATCTATGCTATTCCTATTTTATAGAGGTGCCTATATGTATAAAATGTACCTATTTCTAGAGGTGGTCAGCTGCAATTAAAATAAATGACTAAAAACAGGTTTAAAAATGTAAACAAAATGCTCTGATGGATCTTTACTATGTTTTAAATTACTGGGGGAAAACATTCCTTTTTATTTCTGAACAATAACAATTCCAAATAAGGTATACTTTTCTTGTATAAAAATGTAAAACTAATATTTAGTTGCTTACAACTGACAGAAAATAAAATGAGTTATAAACAATGCTGCTGCAACAATTGGAACATTTTCATTTATTGTAAATAAACTGTTATTGTAAATAATTAAGTGCTATTGTAAACTACTCACTGAGAATAGAAGATTTGCACCTGGGAGCGTAACGTATGATTGCACCCCCTGGTGTTCAAAAATGCAATTACATGTCATTATTATATAATAAACAGAATGCAACGTCGACCTCCACACTGGTACATTTTTACATTGTGATGTACCATTACACCACCTGCTATTTTCGGGAAAAGCCAGGAGAAACTGGTAGCGTTCCTGAATCACACTGCATACCTAACGCAAAAACTCTACCATCCTTTTAAACTCCCTTCACAGTAAGAACTTCAATACGCGATGCATTTGACTGATGCATTGTCACATGAGTAATGAACAGTAGAACATGGGCCACTGTCTTTTCCAACCGTAAATGGAATTACGCTGTTTAGTCAAAAGATCCATCCAAACATGCATATTTGCATGAAGTTTGTCCAACAGCCTACTTTCTTCTGAGAAGGGCAGCACGGTGGCTCGGTGGATATGACCACTGCCTCACAGCAAGAAGGTCCTGGGTTCAATCCCAGGGTGGAGCGGCCTGGGTCCTTTCTGTATGGAGTTTGGATGTCCTCCCCGTGTCTGCGTGGGTTTACTCCGGGTACTCCGGTTTCCTCCAAAAGACA
>JAUZSV010373503.1:0-11285 GCA_034780495.1 Parotocinclus cesarpintoi | reverse complement strand
CAATCTCAGCACCCCAAAATTAGTTAAGAACAACTGGTTTGATGCCCGAAACATTTTGGCTGTTAACCAGTGTTATTAACGTATTCAAGTTCATGTGAGGACTTCCTTTTAATCCAAAAGTACTAGAGTAACACACTGTCCTCTAAATTGTTGATGTCAGTTTGTAAATGATGTCACATTGACCAACATGTACAAAAAGACACTGCAGACCTGCTGCTTGCCAAATATGCTTTTAGAAATTGAATGAGTCAGCACTCTTCAATGCTTTTTTTTTTTTATTGAGGGGAGAAAGATAATATGATTTAGATCTTACCTTGAGTTTCGTTCAGTGTGTTTGTAATTGCTGTCCTTGTTAATGTACACTCACTGGCCACTTTATTCAGAACACATTTTCAATTGTTTGGAAACAGACATATGTAATCAGCCAATCACATTTCAGCTATCCATTACACTTAGGCATGTAGCCAAGGGCAAAGTGATCTGTATAAGTTCAAACTGGGGATTAGAATGGGGATGAAAATTGATTTAAACGACTTTGAATGTGGCATTTATACTTGTCTAGTTTCACAAACTGCTAATCTAATGGGATTTTCATGCACAGCTATCTCAAGAGTTTACCAGAAAATACTGAGTGAATTTCACCACTCTTGGCCAATATGCCTCTCGTTGATGCCGGAGGTTAGACCTGAACGATTAGACTGGTTTGAGCTGATAGAAATGCAACAGTATCTCATGTAACCACTTTTTACAACCATGGTATATAAAAGATCACCTCTGAATACATAACACATTAAACCTTGAAACATAATACCAAAACAGGTTCAACTTCTTAAACTAAGAACAGCTAAGTGAGGCTTCAATTCAGCCTCAACAAAATTGGACGATAGAAAATGGGAGAAACATTGCCTGGACTGATTAATCTCTATTTCTGTTACAACATTACGATGGTTGGGTCAGAATTTGACTAAAAGCGTCTGATGGTTACTTTCAGCAAAATAATGTGCCATGTCACAAAACTCGAATCATCTCAAACTAGGCTAGATATTGCTAAGACATACATATTTTTGTAAATATAATTGTGTTTATCGCACAATGTTTATCACACTCATCTGAGTAGACAATTTAAGCTTCATAATAATGCATTTACTGCTTTTTAATATTTCAATAACAGTACTGCATTATATCTTGTTTGCTTCATCACAATGTTTCATTGTGGCTGTTCTGATGGATGGCTGTCGTTTTAATGTAAATTATTAATTTCATTATGAACGTTTATACGAAACGGCATAAGCAAATTGTTATATTACATACCACATACCGTCCTTACCATTTCCTCTATTTCTGCACCTTATAAGTTCCCTTGAAGTGCTTTAAATATTAAGCGGAATATAATACTGTTTTGTTTATAGCTGAACTAACAATTTTTTATTTTTTTTATTTTAACATTTTATTTCATTTTCTGTTCTTAGCAAGGTTATACATTTGAGCTACTTATATCAAGTGTTAAACAAATAAAACAAATAAATCAAAGAATCACTGAGCCAGAGTGCCTGAGGATTGGTGGTGAGCCAATTGTGCTCCATCTTATCTTGCAAGATACAAAATGAGTTAGTATGATAAGGTATTGCATATGCATTTAAAAAGTGCAGTGCTCCTTACATGTACTTTGACTTTAATTTCATTGCAAACAGTATGAACCCAAGATATATCATGTTATCTTGTGATATATGTATTGTCTGGTCAACTTCATTTCATTTCATTTGTTAATAAACATCCATTTCTGCATTTATATTCACAACATATATTTTTTTAAGTTGGGACGGTGGCAATTTAGGAGTAGTGACGTTAAATGATGTAAATAAAGAACTAAGCAATGATGTGATTTCAAACACGCGATGTCAATGGATGATTATAATCATAATTTGGTCTAAAATGATTATCCAAGAAAGTGCCTATTTGCATATTTCTCTACAGTACATAATATCATGAAAGTATTAAAGGAATCTGTATTGATAGGTTTGTTTTAGGAATTTTGTTTCTGTATTCAAATAAGAACAATAGCATCGCCCTTATAATTAAGATAATTTAATATTATCTCAAAGCTAAACAACTAAATATGCCAAAATGTATTGATTATTACGTGTCCTATAGTTTGCTCTTAACAAGTCAGTAGTAGTCAAATATGTGATTATAAGGATGTTGTACTCAATATGATACCTGAGTGAATATGATACCTTAGTCATTTCAAACTATTACTGGAGCCAGGTGTACCAATCCTCATGCCTACTGGAAAAGGCTGCTACTAGTTTTTACCCCCCGTAACTGTTTTCGTGTGATGGAAACTGTGTAGACTGAAAGAAAATGATGGAATGAAAAGTCTTGGTTTATTTCTGAATGTGGATGTAAACACATTACCTTAGCTTGTTACTTTGTACTATCATGGTACTTACTGAACTTTGGGATTATGTATACTTTGTTACTTTGTGACCCGGTTTATTGTTCGAATATTTACAAAAATAAACAAGAATGTAGAACATATCATGCATCAGTTACATTCTTTACCTGACCACACAAAAAGAGGTATTGTTAAACCAATGTGTCAAATTAGGCATTTTTTAATCACCAATCATACATGGAAGAAGGATATGGTGCAACATAAAATAAAGTATGTGATATGTATTTACATCCCAGCTACAGCTTAAGCCAGTGACTCTTAAGCTGAGTGTTATAAGCAGCAGATCTTTTATATGAAACCATTGTTAAAAGGTCATTCAGATGTGTTTTGATGTGCCCACTCTCTCTTTAAAAATACAAACACTGGCTTATGTGCCATTCTTCACAGTCTCTTTCACCAGAAACTAAAATGTTCTCAAAACATAAAAACAGCATGCTTGATACTTGAGGATATTTTAGTGACTGTTCCATAAAACCTGATAATGCACATTTTATTAGTTGTTTGGGAACAGGGGGCTAACTCGGCTCTTACTGAATCAAGCAATATTGTGCAAAACAGAAATGTACATTCTATGGCACTCATGCTGTTTTTCCCATTTTTAATGGCTTGGCTATGGCTTATGCTCCCTTTCTAGCATTCTAACATTTTCTCTGACTCTTTTTCTTTGGCCTGAGCAGGCACAAAACTGTTCTGCTGCTTTTGATGTTCGACATTTAGAGACAGATTGGCGAGAGTAGTGTTGACTTCTTTCTCCATAATCCCTTCTTCTTGCTCATCGTTATCATGAGCCTCCTGAGACTCCTCTGCCAGCGTTGTGTTGCTACTGTTGTTGCTGATTCTCAATGCATCCTCTGCAATATTTGGCCGTAAGTCCTTGTTCCTGTTACGCTTGGCAAGCTTTGTAAGTGAGCCAAAGCGATTGAAAATGTTTTCCTCCGAGGTAATTTGTTTGTCATAGTGTTTGTCATAATGCTTATCATAGTGTTCAGCTTTCATCCGGAGGCTGCTCATCTTCATGTCAATGTTTTCCTGTGAGGATGTTGTAAAGTGGCCTCTGTCAAAGCTGGAGAACATGGCTCTTTTCTCTGGAGAGAGCATATCAAGTGATCGCGCTCGCTGATCCAGGCCCAGACGTCTGCGCTCCATGCTGCGGATGGTGGCAGCTCGTTGCAGCTTGTCATGAAGTTCTACACTGAGGCGCCGCCGTGTCTCCCGCAGCTCAGCACGAACACTGGCTTTCCATTCAGCTGCATGGGCCTTAAACTCTCCTACCTGAAACACATTTTCAGTAAGCATGTTTTAATGTAATAATGTTCATTATTTGAAGGCCAAGTGCTGGACCGTGAGTGTAATTTTGAACACTCTGGCACTTACTATAGTGCTCGACAGTTTGTGAAGTCTTTAAATAAAAGTCTATATTTCTGCATGCATATGACCTAATAATAATTCCTAAGAGTAGATGAACTTTGCTGCCAATTATGTGGCACACAGACAATCCAGAAATGTATTGTCAAACACATTGTGGAGATGAATTAGATCAAAGTAGAAGCCATAATTTCAATGAGAATAGTTATGCCTGGAGAAAGAAAAACACTGCCTTGAAGATCTATCTGGAAAATATGGTGGTGGTAGTAACAGGTTTTATGCCTGTTTAGCTGCATCTGGGCCAGGATGACTTCCTCATGTGTATGGAAAAAATAATTATAATCAAATTATAATAAATAATTGTTTTTTGTTACACAGTGGCCGTTTTTACAACATATATGCCTTCTTGATGTAAGGGGACAGTGTTTCCCACCAAGCCACTGGGCCTCCCACATACCAGCAAATTCTAAAAGAAAATATCAGTCCATCTGTCTCTGAACTGAATCTCAAGGGAAGGTAGATCAGCAAGACAATGACCCAAAATGAAGCCTACAAAAAAAAGAAAAGACAAAAAAACAGAAATAGATATTTTGGAATAGCCAGGTCAAATTCCTGACCTTAAATAAACAGAAATGTTTGTGTGAAAAGGCCCACCAACATCCCAAAATTGTAGCTGTTCTGTATAGAGAAATGTGCTAAAAGTTCACAAAACATATATGCAGGACTGCTCATCATTTATGGAAAGCCTAAGTAGCAGTTATTGCTGCACAAGGGATCCCACTAATATCACAGTTCTGTCACTCATGTAATATTGGATCATGATCCTCAAATAAATATATTAAATATAAATAATACACAATGAGGTGCTGATTTGGGGACGTCTCCCAAATCACGAGGGGGACTCCGAAATGTGAAAAGACGAGCCGGAGCTCGCACGCGCTTGTAGCGCAAGAAAGTGCAAGACACTGGTTATAAGCTTCCTCACTGATTGCTCTGTATCAGCAATCACTGAGGCAGCACTGCGAGGGAAAAGGTAGGAACTTTAACAAAAGGATCATATTTTTTCCAATTGGGTTCTCTTTATCTACTCTTAGGTCATATCTATGTCAAATATAGAAACTTTCAAGCACCGCTGCACAGTATATTAGAAAATAATGCATTGATTTTCAAGCCATACCTCCTCTTTAGTCTTCTTGGAAAGGATTCTTAGCCAGTCGCCAATCATGCTTAGAACTGCCGCAAAATATGCCAAGCCCACCAAGATCCAGAACAGGACTAGGGGCTTATACCATTTTTTGTATTCAATCTGTCTGTCCCCTCCTAAAAACAAATAGATAAATATCAATATTTTGTAATTCAAAAGATTTCCCTTATGCCTCATTCAGTTAAATATGGATGAGGTTAAATACTGAATAAATATACTGTAAATATAAATATGGACTACAAACACACGATTTCTATTTTACAGGGTACGCCTTAGATATACTGCTCACAAAAAATATTTACTTAATGCAGACACAGCACTGAAAACCTATTCCTCTGCTGTCACTGTCCCTGCTCCTAAGAGTGCATAATGGAAAATTATGAGTTGGAATGATGTCACAGGGTCATCGTTCATAATGCATAATTCATTTTAAATTTGGCCCACTTCAAATTGTACCTGGTAATTTAAATGTCTACTACATATCCCAGACTGTTTATACAGTATAATGTGGAACAAGGTTGTTGAAGTGTAACTGTACCTGCTACAAAATCTCCAATGCCAACTGTTGTGAGTGTAATAACTACAAAGTAGATAGCCTCCAATGCAGTCCAGCCTTCTATGTCTTTGAAGATGACAGATGGAATGGTCACAAAAACGACGCACCCGGCCAGGATGAAGAGAATAGTTGACGTAACACGGATCTTGGTCTGACTAATCTGTCTATGTCTCTGCTGCAAACACAAACAAAGATATATGCCTATGTCAGATCAATAGGTCTGGTGAGCAAACTATACAGCAGGAATCAGGCAACAGATTTTACTAGCTACATAGTCAGGGCACTCGAGTGGCAAAGCGGCCTAATAGGCTCGCCCACCAGCGCAAGGGCCAGGATTTGAGACCCAGTGATGCCTTCTGGATTAATTAGACATTCACATGCATGCACAACTGGTTGTGTCTGACTGCAGGAAGGCAGGTAATAGGATCAACCCCCAGGGCTGCAAAAGCGACCCTTACCCAGTCTTATGATATGAATAGCATCATATCCAGGACACACTTATACTTCACTCTGTGTTCTCAAGGGAGGGATGGGGATAGGTGCCTGACCAGGACAAAGTAAAATGTGAAAAATTTAATAAATAAATATATAAAAATGGATAAAACTGTGCAAAGATGATAAGGAATAAACAACAATAAAAATATACCTTGAACATTCCTTCCACCTTTAAAATGCTCTTAACAAATATGGTGCCCAGTTGATCGCCAATTCCAGCCAGAAGGAACCCAAACAAAGGAATGCCAAATATGGAGTACAGGATGCAAAAGATTTTGCCGCCCTCAGTGCTGGGAGCGATGTTTCCATAGCCTGCGTGTATGGGTGCAGAAAAAGCAAGATGTTATTTTGATATCGCTTCCTACTAAGCATTGTGCCAGTAACTGATTCACTCTATTGAAATGATGCATTAATGAGCATAGCAGTAATTACAGTTGTGGGAAGGGAAAATTCAATCACTGACATTTTCAAGTATATTTTCCTTTTCCTCTTTACAGCTCTGTTTGCGCATATAAGAAGATCACTTCTGAAAAGCATGTTCACCATGGGACGTGTGTACGGTAGTGGACTAGAGATTTATGAATAAGGGTCTTGAGGTATACTCCACAGGAGAATAAAATAAATGACCCCAAAAAGTGTGTTCAATCTACAAATAGGCTTGAAATACAACATATTTTTAATAAAGAGATAAATCAAGCATTATGAAGTCAAGTACATTATTTTAATTTAATGTTATTTTAATTTACTGGTCTTTGGTTCAGCTGCTGCATCCTTCTAAGATATGGATGTAAGCAGTGCCAAACAAAAGGTTTAGTGAACGCATGTTACATTTTAAAATGTACTTAAAACTAAGTTTTACCATAGTTTGGGCAGATGCCAGCTTTAATTTCTGAAATATATTTAAGCTAAAACTGCTTCCATTTATTGACTGATGTAATCTTACCTATAAGATGTAAATAAAGGGGAATGATTTAAATGGGTAAAAACAGGGGCTTTGAATATGTTTGTATCATCAGATTAGAAAGTACATGTGTAACTTTGCAATATAACATAAAAAGTCATTATTAAATGTAATTTGGATTGATCAGTTTCTTGAGGTTTATGAGACCCACTTTGGAACTTTTTTCCACTCACAAATAAAGAATAAATAAAGAATATCTGTGAGTTTGTAGATAACGTACATTATGTAAAACAGACTCCACCCATAATGTTTATACCTAGTTAAGTTCTTGATATAGACTTTGGCATATCATTACTAATTTAACCTATTCAGAGGCAGATTATGTAAATATGCTACAATGTTGTTAGTGCTGGCTCAGTCTCAATTCCATAAACAAGCAGTCATTGTTTCATCAAAGTTGTGTGTGTGTGTTGGGGGGGGGGGGCAAATGTACAATGTAACTTTTTACATTGGAGATCTTACTGGTCCCCATTGGGAAAACAATAATATTTTATTTATATTAACTTTCTTCTGAAAGTCAGAAGATTTGCTTTAGGTTACAGGTATTAAAGATAAGGTTAGTTGTTAATGGAACACACACAATGACATGCATGTACCCTGCGACAGATTGGTGCCCTGTACAAGGTTTGTTTTTACCTTGCGTTCTACACAGAACAAACCAACAAAAAAAGAATATTACCTATGGTTGTAATGACAGTTCCAGCGAAAAAAAAGGCACTCCCAAGGTCCCAGTGGCTGGAATTATAGGACGTATCTCCAATAGGACTCACTCCTGCACTGACTGCATCTACTGCATGCTGTAAACCAAAAGCACAGACATAAATGTTGCACTGTGGCACACATATAATTTAGAGGGGTAAAGCTTTAACCCTCTGCTTTGTAATTGGTTGGGGACTACTGTGCATAATAAAATACAGCTGTTAAAACCTGAATAGATTAAGTGTTTTAAAGTGGACAGTATGGCTAGGGAATGAAAATACACCGCGTGGTTGACTTACTTAAGAAGCTCACAAAAATTAGGGGATATTTCATTATGGGATATTTATTATTATTTATTATGGGATATTATGTTAGCAGTATATTTGCAGCTGTCCATTACTGGATTATTACTCACAGACTAATGCAATCTGTAACAAAAAAGCAAAGAACACTGAGTACATACTTTAAATCTTCACAGTGTTTATTGGCACTGTACTATTTTTAGAGGAAAAGGGGATTGCAAATATATTTAAGCTAATACTGCTGTTAGTTGCACATCATTTGGCTTCCATTTATTGACTGATGTAAATAAAGGGGAATGATTTAAATGGGTAACAACAGGGGCTTTGAATATGTTTGTATCGTCAGATTAGAAAGTACATGTGTAATTTTGCAATACAACATAAAAAATCATTGTTAAATGTAATTTGGATTGAGCAGTTTCTTGATGTTCGTGAGACCCACTTTAAAACTTTGTGCACTCACAAATAAAGAATAAATAAAGAATATATGTGAGTTTTTATATAGCGTACCTTATGCAAAACAGACTACACCTATAATGTTTATACCTAGTTAAGTTCTTGACATATCATCACTAATTTTCCTTAAGAAGCTCACAAAAATAAGGGGATATTTCATTATGGGATATTTAATTTTTAAGTATCCCATAATTATGTTAGCAGTATATTTGCAGCTGTCCATTACTGGATTATTAATCACAGACGAACACAATCTGTAACAAAAAAGCAAAGAACATCTAGTACATACTTCATACGTTCACACTTTTTATTGGCACTGAGGGAAAAGAGCCTGCACACTTAAACCCTGGCTTCCTGGCTATGATGCAACTTTGAGAGAGTATAATTACATCATAGTTTACAATCACTGAGGAAATATATTCAAATTGTATCAAGATAGTTTACAGGAGCTTGTACGGGTAGCAGTCAATCATCCTTTCAGACCTTAACCTAACTGAGATGCTGTAGCAAGACCTAAGGAGGGCAGTTCATACATAAATTGATACACTGAAAGCTCACAATGAAATGGAAAATTCTTGTTTCCTATTGAGCTTCTACTACTTAATTAATAAATAAATGAAATTAGTTTCCATATCTTGTAATGGGTGTGGTAGTCTATCTTTTAGGCTATGTCCGGAACATGGCCGTCATCCTGAAAGCCGCCATATTGGACAGTTTTTTTCAATGGGAAGGTGGTCACATGGCATATCAAAGCAGACCAGAATTTCAATTAGATTTGTAATATCTCTTGTGGTTCAAAAGTTGTTAACACAGAAAATTCTAAACTTATGTTGTTTGTCACAGGTAGCTGAAAATGGAATTGACGATTCTGATGTCTGGGGAACACAGATGTCGTATTATAGCAACAGAGTTCAACACCGAGAAAGACCACCAACTTCATACAGCACTGATGTATCCCTTATAGGTATTGACATAAGTATTGGTAACATTATTGTTTCACCCTTAAATTAGTGACAATTCAGTACAGCTGATCAGAGACAAAATCCAAATACATCTTTATACATAGTATGAATAGAACTTAATTAGCATCTAGGCCAGTATTAAGTCTTGGTCCTCCCAAGGTTTCTTCCTTCTACTATCGGGGAGTTTTTCCTTTCCACTGTAGCCTTAGGCTTGCTCAATTTGGGATTGGCCTTTTAAGATGATGTAAGACTGTAAAGCTGCTTTGAGACAATGCTCCATAATAAAAAGCGCTATAGAAATAAATTTGACTTGACCTGACCTTCTTGCTGTGAGGCAGCTGTGCTACCAATTGAGCCCCTGTGCTGCCCGAGATACTTTTGTTTTGAGATGCCAACTGACTTAATGCATGCCTTTGAAACGTGGGAGAAAACGCACTTCAACACAAAAAGAACATGCTAACTACACACAACCAGAAGCCAGGTCAGGATCCAAACTTGGGGTTCCAGTGCTAAAAACAGAACCATTGAACCACCCACATACACGTACATAGTCTAAGTATTGACTAAAAAGGTTTGATGAAATACTATGTGAGGTCTATGTGTGCTCAATATGTGTGACTATCCAAAAGAGGGGTGCCTTACCGAATGGAAATATTTTACCTGATAAACAAATATTTTAATCCCCTTTATCTTTAAACTTACCAATAAACGTTGATAAGGAACTGTGGTACCACGATAATACAGTACTCGAGATTCGGGCTATAATATAAGCTATTGGATATGGTGTACTCATATTGGTACCTGTGTATCCACAAACCTGAAGTATTTGCTTGATTGCTTAATTATTATTTAAAATAAAGCACAATGTGCAATGTATAAACACTAAAATATGTCCATGGTCAGGCTCAGTTAATGCCCATTTCGGTCAGCATTCTGTATCCTCTGTATGTAACGAAAACTGTACTGTATTGTGCTGATTTGGCAGTTTCTCAGTTTCTCATCCTGATACTCCTAAACATAATCCTTATCAGCAGTGCAATCTCACACCTTTAGCCTTTGCACATTTCTGATCATGTGATGCTTGGGAAAGAGAGTCACACCCAGCTTTCACACACCCCAGGTCTGGAAGGTCACACGACAAGAGTTGGACTGGTCTGTGTTCTGACACACCTCATCCAGCCAAGCCTTTAGTCAGCTGAATGAGGTGTGAAGGAACATTGGGCCTGACAAAGCCTGCCATACTTGTACCTCAAGCCTACTGTAGATCACATGACTGAATGAAAATACATTTCAAGAACAATAGTTCTATCAAGGACACGACACCACTTTAAGGCACACTGTCCTGTTTGGTTATAGGCAAGAACGGAGTGTGTGAAAGCTCACACATTTGGGGTAAACCATTCAGGGGTAAGGATTAACCACTATAAACACTAATTATGACTAATAAAAGACAATGTTAAAAAATAAAAGGTAAAAAAACAACAGAGCTTTTTTATAAGCCTCAGTTATAGTTCTAGAAACAAAACGCTGCAAAATACTATCAGCTCTCTCCCAAACTGATTTATTTGTTGTACTGTATTTGGGAGAACCAAGCCTTCTACCCTTAAACTTAATCAGAATCACCAGGATGTCACCCGAATATAACCCGAAACATCCATTATATTTAAAAGTTCAGAGTATAATTAATGTTACCTCAGACAAACTCATTGGACTCGGCTGGTGTCGAGAATAATTTTTGGACTTAACCGTACAGTCGCAACCGACCCTCGGTCACTTGATGGATCATGGATCTCCACACATTTCTGTCCTTTATCGATGTGATCCATGAAG